>PVLD010013670.1:27759-55260 GCA_004027595.1 Dinomys branickii | reverse complement strand
CTGCTTAAATCGAATTGGGGTGGGGGTGGAGGGGAGGCCCGTGGGGTTTGCTTAATTGCTGTAACACTGTCCTTCAGGTGGCTGAGGAAGTTTCATATTTTCTTTAGACATCATTAAGCGCCGAAGCTCTTGCAGGACAACTTTAATGCTATACGAATTCTGCCATTTTGCTAGCACTGATATGGCTCTTGGGTCCACCTACAAAAAGGCAAATGAAACCAAATTACTCTCAGCCCTCAGACACGGCAGGGCACGCTGGGGCGAAGCGACCAGCAGAGCTGGATGCGGCGCACTTGCCAAGCTGATCACAAAACAACACGTGACGTGCAGAATACTGCCTACAGGGTTCCCTCCCTTTGGTCAGTCTGCTTTTCTGTGTGTCCCAAGCTGGAAGGAGGAGAGGGTGACACAGGCCCTTAGTGAGATCCAACCCAAACCACAATGGCTCACGAAGAATGCACTGCTGCTCCTGGCTGCCACGCAAGCACAGTGAAGACAGCAAAGGCCCCGGAGGCAGAGCGGGGCCCAGGACTCTGGGGCGGGGGGCTCAGATACTACGCTGCACACAGAGAAGACAGTGACAGCGCTCATTTCTCATCATTTCCTTTCAAGCCTTGTGACTCTCTGGAGGACGAAGGCTGGGCACAGTGTTAGTACATGCAGCACCCCCTCCACACGTGCTGACCCTTTCTCCGGGCAAGACGGCAGGCCTCTCGGCTCAGAGCCGCTGCAGGCTACACACACCGTAGGGATGGACCAGGAGCGGGTGCAGTGGGGTGGCAGAACACTTGCCTACCACAGTGAAGGCCCTGGGTTTGATTACCACTACCATCAAAAACAAAAGAAATATAAAATCTGAAAAAAAAATTTTTTGTTATTTTGAGACAGAGTGTTGCTGGCCTTGAACTTGCTGTGACCCTCCTGCTTGAGCGTTCTAAGTGCTGGGATTATAGGCACCTACCTGGAAAAATCTGAAAATTTTTGGGTCATGTTCAAAAACTTTTTAGCTGCATGTAGTGACACACATCTGTAATCCCAGCACTTGGGAGGTGGGAGGATCGTTGTGAGCTTGAGACCAACCTGGGCTACAAAGTGAGCTCAAGGCCAGTCTGAACTGCAGAGAGAGACCCTGTCTAAAAAACACAAAAAAACATTTCTTTTAGATTCTGGATTTCAGATTTTTTGGATTAAAGATGTTCAGCTTAAAAAAAGTGAGTTTAAGGAACAAGGCCAATGAAAGGGGAAAAAAAAGTTAAGGCCCAGGAGGTCAAAGTTCAGAGATGACCTGTCACTTCTGTGCCTTAGTTCTGCAAGTCTACCTCCCGGGCTGTCCCAGGGACTGAACGAGCTCCTGAAGCGGCCGCGCGCAGGAGGGCAGTGAGCATAGCCTGGGTGACGGCTTGCCCCCCAAGTGCAGACACATGTGATGGATGTACTGCCAGTACACCCCGGGACACGGGAGGAGGGCCCAGCCTAAGGCCCTGATGTTAAGCACAAAGAACTTTTCAACCCAAGGAATGAGCTAGGGCAGAAAAAACAACTTACCACTCCATTAGAACTATTAACTCCATTCATATTAATTTTTGTTACAAATCTTACAAAGGGAGGTGCTTCTGGGTATTTAGGTCCACATTCTATTTTAAGGCTATATATTCGGTTTTCATAAATTGTCTGGAAAAAAAAAGGGTACAGAAATGTCAGGTCATTACAAACAACTCAGAGAGGGAATCTGTGAAACCCCATTTACTCCCGAGAAGCTGGGCGTCCTGCTTCCAATGCAGCCTGAGTGTCAAGGGTGTGTTGCGGGGCCTTGATCCTCCCCTGCTTACACGGATTCTGGGCACGGGGGGGACTAAAAAGCAGAACACTGAGACACCACCAAGTTTTGAATCAGTATTAAGTCCAACCGGAGAAACTAGTGTGAGTTTCTCCGCCCTGCAGGCCTGTCCTGCTCCTGGTGGGTGGTAAGAGGGATTCGCCACTTCAGGAAGCCATGCCAAGTGTCCAGTCTTACAGGGTCTGCGGCCAGGCAGGAAACCCTGCTGGGCAGTTAGGGGTACGCAGCTCTGGGGCTCCCCGTTTCCTCACTTGGGCTGGCCACTGCCTAAGCCTCCCCCCAAATGTGCACCCTCTGCCGCCTTTCTTTCCATGCTAGTCATGATGACTGGAGAGCCCGCTGGCATTTAGTAGGGCCTGCATGAGAAACGGCAGTCCTGGGGCTGGGGATATAGCTCAGTGGAATAAGCGCCTGCCTAGCAAGCGCAGGGTCCTGAGTTCGATCCCCAGTACCGCCAAAAAATAATAATAAAAAAAAGAGAAACAGCAGTCCTTAAAATGCCAATGGTGCCTCTGTGGAGAAAAGTTCAATCCCTCCAACCCCTACACCAGTGACCCTTTCACTGGAATGCCCACCTAATGGCCTTGAAGACCCCCTTCAAGCAGCACCTGGTCCTTAACTTTCTGTCCTACCTCAAAGTCACTCTCTGAAGATCACACTGCAGGGTACGTTCCCCATGCCAGCTGCCCCCTGAGGGCCGGGGCCAGCCTGCCCTGGTCCCCTTTAAGGCAGCAGTGACCCTTTCTCAGGAGGCTGCGCAAGCAACTGCTGCTGCGTGAGCAGCGACATCTAGTGGTCATGGGGGCGGGCCTAACCCCACTGAGGGTGTCATTACACTCTAGCCAACAGGACAAAAGGGATCCACCCCTGATAAAAAGCTTGAACATATTTTAAGACTCGAGTTGTTAGACTGTTAGTCACTCCCCAAGCTAGTAAAATCAGAACTCAAACTTGGGTCTCTCCCTCTACTCAGCCTCAACTCGCTTTCTCTCTTCCCTGCAGGTGGTATGGCCACCTACCCAGTGAGTTCTGCAAAAGCCCAGGAGCCTCCATGTCCTCTTCCCTCCTGCCACCTTCCAACTGTCAGCAAGAACCTACTCTTCCAACCTCCAAGAGACCCCACATCTCCTGCCAACCCCACACCGCCCTGGGGGCTGATCCGCGTCTGCTTCTCACTCCCCTGCTACTGCACCTCCGGGGTCCTCCCTTTACCCTTCCCTCACCCCTGGCCTCTCACTCCTACAAGGCACCAAGTCCTCTCGCCTTGGGCGCTACCAGGCCCCAACCCGACAGCTGCCTCCTCAGAAGTCCCGACCCGAGGACGGGAGCTCCCTGAATGCAGGGCCAGATGCAGGTGCTCAGCAGCCTGTACTCAGTGTGTGCTGAATGAATGAATGAATGAATGCTGCTCTTTACGCCTTTATAAAATGAACAACACTATCTTACAACTAAGGGGTTTCCTCGAAGGAAAAAATCCCTCAGGAAACACAGCAAGTAGGAAGCAAACAAGGCCTTGGCTGACATGGTAATTTGTGGAAATTATAATAGATGCACCCTCAGCACCCAACACCTGGCCCACTGGAACCACCTCATCCAGGGCCACTAACCCACTGGGTCTAGGGCCAAGGCCCTGCGCCCACACTCATACTCCTGCATTCTTTTTTTTTTTTTTATACTCCTGCATTCTGATGGCAGGTTTTTTTTCTTTTTTTTGTCTTTTTGAGACAGGGTCTCGCTATGTAATCCAGACTGGCCTTAGGCTCACTTTGTAGCCCAGGTTGGTCTCAAACTTGCAATGATCCTCCTGCCTCAGCCTCCCGAGTGCTGGGATTACAGGAGCGCACCACCACACCATTAATTACAGAATTTAAAGATGAAATTTCTTTATTTTTTTTAGGTACCGGGAATCGAACTCAGGATCTTGTGCTTGCCAGGTAGGTGCTTAGGCTGCTGAGCTATACCCCTGGCCCAAGATGAAATTTTTTCTTTTTCTTTCTTTCTTTGAGACAGGGTGTCAGTATGCAGCTCAGGCTGGTCTTGAACTCCAATGATCCTCTTGCCTCAGTCTCCCAAGTGCTGAGATTACAGGTGCGCACCACCACACCTGGCCTGAAATATCTTACATAAGTAGAGTTTCTTTTGGGGGGGAAGGGTTTGTGATAGTTACCAAAGACAGAGTTTTTAAAATTCCTTTTCCTCAGTGCCGGGGTTGGAACGCAGCAGCTTCATGCATGGAGGATTAAGTACTCTACCTGTGAGCCAGGCCTCCATTTCCTAAAACCCTTCGCTAATGTATTCTGAAGGCGTGGACACAGCAAGGCAGGCATCTGTCTGCAGGCTCGGGGTTATCAGTGCCAGTCAGATTTCACTCATCGTTCTGTAAGAGGGTGGGCAGCTTAGCAACAGGGTTCTGATTATTGCACAGATCAGATTTTAACACTACTCTCGACATTAATGAAATCAGAGGGTCATTAAAAGGCCCAAGCAAGACTCTCTTAGTAGAAAACAGTTTCTGATTTTCTTGTATTTTATTCATGACTGCTCTAAGGACCTGCTGAAGGGTTTCAGCCAAAAAAGAAAACTTGTCTGAAGAACTGCTGGAACATTCTGTTTATGGGAGGAAAACTGCTCTTGATTAGCTGGCTTAAGATGGAAATGTTAATTATCCCGATCTGATCACTATACAATTTGATTATATACATTATCTAATTATTGTACTAAATGTCATAAATATGTACAACTATTACACATCAATAAAAAACAGGGCAGAGTTCAGTGGTAGAGCTCTTGCCTAGCATATGTGAAGCCCTGGGTTCCATTCCCAGTACTGAGGCAGGGATATATCTCAATTAAAAATACCTAAAAAACATACATTCATTATTTGATCATAAAACACTTTCCACTTGGATAAAATGCCTTAAGTGTCATGAGTAATTTAGCAGTGTCCATCAAAATGTGACACGGGTACGCTCAGGCCAAATCCATTTCTTTGTTTTGGTACAGGATCTCACGGTGTTGCGCAGGCTGGCCTTAAACTCATGACCCTCCTGGGTCCTGAGTAGCTGGTGGTTTTTTTGGGTACCAGGAATTGAACTGGCACAGGCAGGCTCTGCCGGGGAGCTCTAGCCCTGGCCCCCACCCATTCTAGTCATTTCCTACAGACGGACTCCTGCTCATGCACAAAAATGTTAAGGCACTGCCTGCAACAGCTGAAGTAACTATAAAAACCTAGCTGCACCCACAGACGACTGACTTCATGCACATCACACACACACACACACACACACACACACACACACACACACACACAGACTGCCAAAACAGCAGGATACACACAACCTACAACAGCAGACAAGCGCCTGCCTCCCACTTGGGGCAGACTGGCCTGCAGGCTGTTTCACCCACTCAGATCTACAGCCCTGAGCCTAGAATTACAAGGTTTTCCTGGGCCTAAAATATGTATTTTGAGATATCCCACTCTAACTACAAAAATACAGCAGGCAAATTCCAATAGAGACAAAATACCTGACCAGTACCAGTCCAAACTGTTTCGGGCATCAATACAAGAAAAACCTGAGAAACTTTCATAGCCACAAGGAACTTGAGACATGCTGGCTAAATGTAATGTGGGATCTTGCATAATGTTCTAGAACAAAAAATAGACATGAAGCAAAAACAAGGAACATGTAAATAAAGTATGGCCTTTAGCTAATAATACTGTATTGAAATTGGGTCACTAGTTGTGGCAAACATACTGAACTCTAGGTAAGATGCTAACACATGAAACGGGACAGGGAATGGTGGTGCATAGAGAACTTTCTGTACCACCTCTGCGACTCTTCTGTAAATCTGCAATTAAGAAAGCATGGGCTATGAAAATATACAAAGAAAATTAAATACAAAAAAAGGTAATATAGGTCAACCAGTTGACTGCTACTCAATTCTTTTTTTTTTTTTTTTGTCTTTTTGAGACAGGGTCTCGCTATGTAGCTCACAATGATCCTCCTGCCTCAGCCTCCCCAGGGCTGGGATCACAGGCATGCGCCCCTATGCCCAGCCACAAGTTATTTACAACAGAATTTAGCATAAAGAACCCAGTAAACAGGTCGCAGTGCACAGAAAAAGCAAAAAAGAAAAAAAAAGGTATCTGTGCTTCCCCAGGAGGAGCACCTGCATGATCAGGTAGGAAAAACTGAAGCTGACCAGGCTGGGCCTGAGGAGATTTTGGCCAGAACTCAGACCTCTGGGCGAGGCTGGGGCCTGGCCGCTGCCGGTAGCCCTTGGGGTTGCAGGAGAGAAGCTGTGCCTGTGACTGAAAATAAGCTCAAGGCTAAACCCCACGGCCAACTCCAGGGTAAGGCTGTTACCAGAGTGCACCAAGAGCGACAGGCAAACATGGCAGCACAGCCCTCCTCCTCTCTGCCTTCCAGGGCCCTCCAGCGTCCCGGCTACAGAAGCTCAGGGAAGACGACCAGGAAGGGAAAACACGCTGCCCAGCGCCTCAGCCACCACCTCCAAAGCAGAGAAAGGCAGGTGGGGAGCTGACTGACTATACACACTCTCCTGTACAGCAACAAGGCATCGTTATCCTAGCACAGACCCCACCTTTCTGCGCGGCAGCTCCCTTCCTGGGCGCCCTAGGCCCCTCCTAGGCAATGGTGCTCATTTCTCTGAGTCGCTCAAGTAACTAAACCCAAAGTTACACTATCAAGTTAATCACATGACCTTAACATAGAATTAAAAGGAGAACGCAGGCTCTTGTTTTGTCCTGTTTGCTTGCTGCTTCTGTTAGGACACCCAGGAAGAGTCCCACATCTTGGCAGCCGCAGCCACTCCCACACCAGCCTCACAGCCCATAGCACCCGGGGGCCCAGCTTCCACCTCTGTTTTCCCAGGTCACGGCTGGTTACTGTTTTCTGCACTATTGTCCTGTTTTCACACGGGCGTTTTCTGGATTTTCAGTCTAACATCCATTTGATTAACTTCCATATTACATATTTCAGTTGAGATATCTAGTACGGGGTACACATCCAAAGGAAATGAAATCACTCTTTTTCTTTTTTGAGACAAGGTCTACTCTATAATCCAGGATGGCCCTGAACTCGAGAACCTCTGGCCTCAACCTCACAAGTGCTGGGATCACAGGTGAGCACCGACACGCCCGGTGACGTCAGTACCTTGGAGAGCAGCACTTTCTTGCTCACTGCAGTGCTATTCACAAGAGCCAAGACACAGAAACAACCTAAGTGTCACTGACGGACAAATGGGTAAACAAACACAAGCACAACGGAACATTCAGTCATAAACAAGAAACCCTGCATTCACAGTAACACAGGTGGAGGACATCACACCAGCGAAGTAAACCACACCCAGACAGTTACTCTATGATGTTGCTTCTAAGAGGTATCTGAAAGTTGAACTCAGAGGCAGAGTAGCTAGCTAATTCCCTGGGGCTGAAGTATGGAGGAAATCGATCAAGAGCACAGACTTTCAGTTATATGAATCAGTTCTGCGGATCTAATATACTGCATGGTTCCTACACTTAATAATAGCATATTCTTCGACAGATTTTTTTTCCCGGTACTGGAAATTGAACTCATGACTTCAGGCTTGTCAGGCAAGCGCTTATGCCACTGAGCTATATCCTCAGATATAATAGCATTTTCTTTATTTGCAATTTGCTAAGAGAGTACATTTTAAATGTCATTGCTGCAGACAGACACAGTAACATGTGAGGAGTATGCTGATTAACCTAATTATGGTATTCAGTACACAGAGTGCATGTACACCAGAGCATCACAGCATATACACCTGAGTACATGCGATTTTTATCAAGTCAGCTGTAACTCAAACCTGGAAGGGAAAAACATATGATATGCTTCTGTCCTCCCAACACGAAGAACCAAGGACAATCGAGTCAGCTTCTTACTCTATATACCTAGCAGCACAGAGATTAAAAAAAAAAACACATGTGCCAGTCATATAACTGGACGGTGTTCCCTTTCATTCTCCTTTCCTTTTTTTCTTCTTTTGAGACAGGGTTTCAATACTATGCAGTTCAGGCTGGCCTGGAACTTGCAGGTATCCTCCTGCCTCAGCCTCCTGAGTGTTGGGATTATAGGTGCGAGGCTCCATGCCTGGCTTCCTTCCCTTTCATGGTCTTCCCCTTCCCCTTCCTTTCTCTTTCCTTCCCATCTTCTCTTCTCTGCAGTATGAGGACTGAGCCCAGGTTAGGCCAGTGTTCTACCACTGAGCTGTATCTCCAGCCCTGTTTTATTTTATTGTAACTTAATTTTATTTTATTTTTTAGTACCAGGAATGGAACTCAAGACCCTGTACTTGCCAGGCAGTTGCTGTGCTGCTGAGTTATATCCCTGGCCTCCAGCCTCCTTTTAAATTTTGTTTTGGTTTTTAGTATGTGATCTTGCATCATTTCATGCTGGCCTTAAACTTACTGTGTAGCCCTGGCTGGTTTTGAACTTGCAGCAATTCACCAGCCTTGGCCTCTCAAGTACTTGGATTAGAGGCATGTACCACTATGCCTGGTATTAAATTTTATTTTGAGAAAGGGTCTCATCAAGTTATCCATACTGGCCTCAAACTTGTGTTCCTCTTGCCTCAGCCCCTGAAGTCACTGGGATTACAGTGGCCAGCACTTCTGTGCCTCTCTGAAACCTTAGATAGAAACAGGTCAGTATGCACAGATATAAAAAGATATCTACTACTGTATCTGTAAGTGAAGATGAAGTTGCAAAACATACATCACAAAATGAAAGCATTAGTATGCATGTTTGTGTACCCTGAACAAAGCTAGACAGAAACAGTGGGCACAAGGACTTAGCAGCTGCCCTTCTGTAAGAAGCCTCCTGACCTAGGGAGGGGAGCGCTTTCCTCCACACACTGGGACACACGCGCTGGTCCTCGGAAGCTTGTGCCGGGCACTCTGGGAAAGCACACACAAACACACATTCCTGGGCTCTCACCCATGTACAGAAATTACCCTTGAGTCCCAGTGGCAGAGCAGTGCTTTCCAGCTGTCTGAGAGCAGGGAATTCTGTATTTTTCTGCAGATACTATGGTTGTCACAACTAGGGCAGAGGTGCTAGCACCTTCTAGTGAGCACAGGCCAGAACACTGCAAAATTTTAATCTTTGTAATGCAAAGGAAGATCCAACACAATGATGTAGATTAGGGCTGAGAGGTATAGCTCATGGTAGAGGCCTGCCGAGCTCCTGCGAGGCTGTGGGTTCAACCACTAGCATTAGGAAAACAAAGCACAAAAACAGAAATCCCCAGCAATACACACACACACACACACACACACACACAAAGAAAAAGGAGGAAAACTGTACTACAACACACACACACACACACACACACACACACACACACCCAGACCCCCCCCCCCCCCCAGAAAAGAAAAAGGAGGAAAACTGTACTACAACCTGACTACATTAGTACCTCTGCGGTTGCAGGAGAAACATTCCTCATCTAATTGCTGTGTGCAGTCAGACGCTCCCGGGATGTGGCAAGGAGTACCGGGGCAGGGAAGTTTGCTCTAAGGTTCAGAGGACTTGCTTTTCTTTAAGAGAAAAAAGGGGGAGTGGTGGCACCCAGATTGACACACACATCCATCATTTTGCTATTAATGACAATGCTGCAGCAAGTAATTCTGTACACTGCCCTTGGGCAATGCATTCAAGAAAAACTAGAGAGTAAATTCCTACACAATTGCTAAATTATATATGTTTTTAAAATCCTGTGTAAGATTTCTTCTTGAGAAAAACAATGTAAAGTATGAGATCAGTTAGGTGCTCTACTTACATGCTTTAATAACTGCGTTGATATTAACAGTTGGAAAGAATGTATCTTGTGTGCTGAAATCAATTAAGTTGGCCCGAGGTAGCACCCAGAAGCAGGAAGTTTGTTTTATAACTGTTTTTAGGGTCTAGGATTTAGCTTAGTGGCGCGGCACCTGCCTGGCAAGCCTGAGGTCCTGTGTTTGATTCCTTGTATCTCACCCCCCACCAAACAATACAAAACTGTTTTTAACCCTGGAGAAGCAGGCTAATCAGAATTATAAGGGCACCAGGAATGGTGGTGCACACCTGTAATCCCAATATTCCAGAGGCTGAGACAGGAGAATCACTGTGAATTTAAGGCCAGCTCAAACTATGTAGTGAAACCCTATTAAAAAAACCAAAAAAACTCCCCCAAAGCTCTCAGACTATAGGGGCAAAAAGACAGTAAGACAAACAGTGTTGGTGAGAATGTGGAGAAATAAGAAGTCTAATGTACTGCTAGTGGGATGTAAAACGGTGCAACCACTTTGGGAATCAGTTTGGGAGTTCCTCAAGACACAAAACCCAACAGTTAAATGATCCAGCAGTGCCCTGGATATACACCGAAGAGGCCCCAAATACACGGACACATAAAAACCTGCACACAAATATTCCCAGCAGCGTTATTCAAAGTAGTCAAAAGGCAGAAGAAACAAAAATGCTCACCAACTAGCCAGGTGTGTAGCATGTGCCTGTCTCCTGCACTAAGAAGGCTGAGGCAGGGGGATCATCACAAGTTTGAGGCCAGCTTGTGCTACATAGTGAGACCCTGTCTCAACAAACAAACAAATGAAGGAACAAACAGCATTCACCAAGGAACAAACAAATAAAATATGGTATTTTCATACAGTGGAATATTAATTACAAAAAGAACAATATATTCAGAGATGCCATAACATAACTGAATCTTGAAGAAATTCTGCTAAATAAAGCCAGGAGCAAAAGATAAAATACTGTATGATTCCATTTATATGCAATGTCTAGAAGAGGCAAATTGTAGAACTTGAAAGCAGAGTAGTGGCTCTCAAGGTTGGGAGGAGGCTTTGAGGAAAGAGGGAGAGGCATGCCAGCGGACAGGGGCTGCTTTGGGCTGATGAAGCATTCTGAAAGCAGCAATGGTTGTACAACTTAACACATAAAAAACAATGAGGTATACACTTTAACGGGATGCTTACTGTAACATGGATAATATCTCATAATGCTCTTATTAAAGCAGATGTACAAAAAGTACCCGGCCACTGTAGCTACTCATTAAAACTCACACCTCTGCACTGGGTGCAGCAGTGTACTACCCTAGCATTCTGGAGGCTGAGGCAGGAGGACTGTGAGCTCCAGACCAGCCTCGGCTGCATAGTGACTTCAAAGCTGGCCTGGTGTACAGTGAGACTCTGCCTCAAAACAAAACAAAAAAACAAAACCCAAAAAGAAATCAAAACCAAAACCAAATCAAAAAAATAAAAACAAAACAACAGTGACACCCCCCCCAATATATCACCCTCTGCAAAGAGAGAAACTGAAATTCAGAACAATCTCTACTGTTGCAGATAGAGCATTCCACACAGAACTCAGTGGTTCTTTGCTTTGAGGGTTTTTTTTTTTGTTGTTTTTTGTTTTTTTTCTTTCGGTACCAGGAATTGAACTCAGGAGCTTGCGCTTGCCGGGCAGGTGCTTATTCCACTGAGCTATATCCCCATCCCCTGCTGAGTTTTTAAAGAAAAGTATGTAATCCAATGGTATTTACAATATTTAAACTGTTGCACATTGGCCAGGTGTGGTGGGACATGCTTATTAAGCCCAGCACTCGGGAGGCTGAGACAGGAGGCTCGCTGAGAATTCAAGGCTAGCCTGAGCTACAGAAGGCTAACACTGGTTTATTCTTAAATTTGCAGAATCTACAAATTAGTAAATTAACATACTTATTGAAAAACTACCCATCTGACTCATTTCCAGGTACTCTGGAGGGGAGGGAGGAAGAATAGTTCTCACCCTCTGTAACCTAAATCTCTGAGGAAAGGAAGAAGCCACCAGCAACGTAACAGACTTTCCTACACAGGTAACAAAATCATCTCCATGTAGAAATAGTATTACTAAATCGCTTTGCCTCAGTATTTAACAGATACAGAAGTAATTTGGTTTCCATAAGGAAAACAGGAGTAAAGAAACAAGGAAAAACATGAAATGCATATAAAGGCCACCCCTCCCCTGCATCCGAGCACCCTAACGAGCAGGTGGCGGCTCTTGCCCATTTCAGACAGGGCCAAGATTCGAGAGCACAGGCCTGCCATCAAAAGGAATGAATATCATCAGACACACGACAGGTCCTGCCACACCCAGGCAGAACCATTGCTGCTTATAAAACACGTGTCCCACCGTGAGAATCTACTTCTGAATACTACATCTGGTTACTATAGCACTTAATGCTCCCGGTAATTCTATAATGGTGGCAAATGAAGTCACAGGACAAACAAGAGGAGGACAATGTGACATGGCCCCCGGTTAGGAGCTCGGCTCTAAGTCAGACAGGTCTGCTTTGGGGGATACCAGCTCTGTGACTGAGCATGTGACTTCACTCCTTTTAGTCTGTTTCCGCGTCTGTAAAATGCAGCGTAACTAGGCAGCAGAGCGGATGAAAGAGGAATTTTCGAGAATGAAATCAGATTGCTTGAGGGTTTACTACGTATCCTCAAAATTGGGTGGCTGGCATTGCAAAGACTGGGAACTCACAATTCACAAAGCTCTGAAGAAGTTACTTCCCCATCCCCTTTGCCTTCCTCTTCCTTGCAAAGGCTCTGGGCCTATCAGTGGCTAGAACAGACCAGAGCTGACAGGCAGGTAATAAACCCTTGCCAAACGTGCAATGAATTAGAATACAGGTACAGAGCAGACCTGCAAAATTGTGTACAAAACCACAACTGTGAAGGCTTTCCCAAGTGTGTGTGGAGACCAGCTTCAGGCTGGCCACCCCTAAAGCCTTATCTGGTTAAGTGCAAGAGTTTGTGGGAAACTGCACCTGACAGTACGCTGACCTCAAACCTCACTGTCTACACTGTCCTATAAATTTACACTGGGTCTAAACAGATTCTTGCTTACCATTTAGGGATTAAACAGCGTTAAGAGGAGGTTCTAATAAACAAACTGAAACTGGTCAAAAAAGAATAGCCACACTTTAGAAAGAAATTATACCCCTGGTGAGCCTTCTCTGAGACAAGGCTGGTGTGTTCTGAAAAGGAGGCGCAGGGAAGTGAGACAGTGATACTTATAGCCGTAGCCCGACGCTTACTCTTGGAGGCCCAATTACCATCCCTGTCCATCTTGTAAGCGTCATGTCTTCGTCATCTTCTAGACCCCAGCTAACTGTGCCATCTCCTACTCCTTTCTGGCCTTCTTCCAGTTCTTCCAACAGTCGGAAATTGCGAGGGACTTTTACTCCTAAAATAAATGGAAAGAAATTCAAGATACTAGCAACTCCAGGGGGACTTGTAAAGCTAGAGCTAGCTCAGTATTGCCAATTGGGAATACAGATGCCAACATGCAGACAAATCCTGACAGCCGTCGTACCTCAAACGTGCCAGCTACACATCTACCGGTGTCCACCAACATGACGAGAGGGCAGCAGCACATGGTCTGCGAGCAGCGAAGTGACCAGGGCTAGGCCACCAACTGGAGGCTCCCCCACCAGCCCTCTGACCAACCCTGGGATGTGTTTACATGCTCAAATGATCCCTCTGGGTCCACTACTGTGCCATGAAACCACCAATACCAAGTGCCAACCTAGGCACCCTAGAAGTGGAGGGCTGCCTCTTTGTTGTGCCCTTCTGAGGCTAAGGCCATGCTCCCTTGTTGGTATCCTCCACCTCAGGAGGGAGGAGCAGCCACCTCGGCTATGTCGTACAAAAGCCTAGGAACAGAGGCCGTGGGGCCAAGCGGTGGGAGGGCGGGGCCTGGCCTCCTCCAACCAGGGCTGCTGTCCTCTGCTCCTCCCCCATTGGCCCTGGGGCCTGTGCTTGTTCCCGGAAGAAATCTGGGATCCAGACAAGCTACACCCTCTTTGCCTTAATGCGCAGCCCCTACCTGGCCAGAGTTGCAGAGCAAGCAGGCTTGCCCTTTGACTCCCAGGAGGGGCCCTGCGGAGGGACCCAAGTCTGGGGGAGGATTCCCCAGTGAAAGTTTTTCCCAGAGTGCCGGACACGTCAGCATTAACACACCTGGAACAAATGACCCCTACTTTATGTCAGGCACCTTTCTAAGCACTGGGTACCAAGCAAAAAACAAAAGTGCCTGCCCTTGTGGGGCTACATTACACCAGTGGCAGCTATGTAACTTACAAAATGCCTGAACTACCTATATGATAGTGTGTGGTGTGAGGTGCAGGTTAGGAGGGAGGGGCCACAGCGCTAAATAGGGACTAAGGCAAGAGTTCCAGTGGACCAGTGTCAGGACTAAAAACCTGAGACGGGAAGGGACTCTGCTTAGTGTAACAGCAATGGTCTCAACTTAGTGAAAGCCGTGAGGACGATGAAACAGCAGGACGACATCAAGGGCTCCAACAGTTCCTGAGTGACACGAGAACTTACACAATCTCCACAGAGGAAGTCAGTTAAGGGGAATCTCTCCGACTGCTTGGTGTGGAATGAGAGGTCAAGGGAGCAAAGGCATCTGGGAGGTGGCAGGGAAGGGAGTGCAAAGTAGTATTTTAGAGGCTGAACTGACAGGATTTGCTGTCCGGTAGCCTTTGAATTTGAGAGAAAGAACTCAACTACAGCACCCAGGGTTTTGGTCTCAGCAAAATGGTACATTATATGACTTTTTTTTTTTTCTTGAGACAAGGTCTCACTATGTAACTCAGATTGGCCTTAAACTCACTATGTAGCCCAGGCTGGCCTTGAACTTGGAGAAACTCTCCTACCTCAGCTTCCCAAGTGCTGGGATTACAGGCGTGTGCCACCATGTCCACCATTATATGACTTTAGGTAGCATGTGATCAAATGTTTCATTTTACAGGTAATGCATTTATTTTTAAGAATAATTTATTTAAGTGAGGAACGGTGGCACATGTCTGTAATTCCAGCACTTTGGAAAACTGAGGCAGGAGGACTACAAGTCTGAACCCAGCCTACGCAATTTAGCAGACCCTGCCTCGAAAAAATAAACCAGGCTAGGGATGTAACACTGTGTGAGGGTTCTGGGTACAAGCCCCAGTGTGGTAAACAAACGAGAAACTTGCTTAGGCTAGGCATGGTGGTACAGGCCCGCCATCCCAGCACTGGGAAGGCTGAAGTAGGAGGGCTGCAAATTTGAGACCAGCCAGCAAGTTCCTACACAGTGTGATGATGCCTCAAAGCAAACAAAAAATATCAATTGAGGGACTAGCGTTTTAGCTCAGTGGAGGGTGCTTGTCTAGTATGCACAAGGCCCTAGGTTTGAACCCCAGGACCATCAAAACCAAACAACACACACCACACACACACACACACACACACCCACTAGGCAAGTGATATTCTAACTTCCCATTTATGACAATGGTAAATATTCCCTCTGCGAAATAGTTGTACAATATGGTGCTCCAAAGAAATCAACAAAAACCTAAAAACATACTTGAATTGCTGGTCTGGCAAACACTGTCATTTTTCATTTAAAGCACAGCCAGCTACGCTGGATTAGTCTCTTCAAGCAAAAAGAAAACTGAAATTTAAATCTGTAACAGTCCTAATTTGGCTAAGGAAAAAAAATCATTAAATCATTATGTATTATAACTCCTGTTACTACGGGTTAATTTTTAAGTCTGCACCAGTGAAAATGAAAGCCAAAAGAGTAGTCACACTGGGAGGGCTGGTGAGCAGCTGAGGCACCTGTTCATGCTTACTGGAATGCAGGGCCGGCCGGGCATGGCTCAGTGGTGGAACACTGGCCTCGAGTGCCAAAGACCCTGGGCTGGATCTCAGCAAAACACACACAGACACACAGATACACAGATACACAGACACACAGACACACACACGAAGACAGTGCTACACACACGCGTGCGCGCGAAGACAGTGCTATGATAGGTGTTAGAACTATGTTTCCTCTAATGCACACGGTGGAGATCTTTCAGTACTTCAGAATGTGACGGTATACGGGCTGTAAAGAGATGCTCAGTTAAAATGAGGGTCTCTTTTTGGTAGGGGCAGGTAGGGTTCCCAATCCAATCTGACTGAGGTCCTTAAGGAAGATACAAAGAAATATGAGCGCCATGATGTGGTGGTACACAACTACAGTCCCACCTATTCAGGAGGCTGAGGCAGGACGACTGCAAGTTTGAGTCCAGGCTTGGCAACTTAGTAAGATCCTACCTTGAAATAAAAAGGGATGGGGACGTGGTAAGTGGTAAAGTGCCCCTGGGTTCAATCCCCAGCACACACACACACCAAAACAAAAAGGAACAAAGGAAGTCACCTCAATGTATTGTAGGTTAGAAACAGTAACTGAGAATCACAGAGGAAAAAGTCAGCCTGTTGTCCCTATGACACTGGCATTACAGGACTTTTTCTTTTTCACAGTGCTACAGTCACCTAACTGTGCTCCAATCGTACTATGCACAAAGCTGGGGATGTAGCTCTGTGGGAGACACTGGCCTAGCATGCTTGAGGCCCTCAGTTTGATCCCTAGTACCAAGAAAAGAATTCCTTTGAACTTACAGATACCACATTTAGCTCAGAGTGTTTTTGGGGTATTGGGATTGAACCCAGGACCTTCACAGTAAGCTAAATACCGAGTCTCTTATTAATTCTTGAGGCAGGGCCTTACTAAATTGTCAAATTGCCCAGGTTGGGCTCAAACTTCCAATTTTCCAGTCTCAGCTTCTCACAATGTTGGGGATTACAGGTGTGCATCTCCTTAAACTGTACTCTAAATCCTTCAGTTTATAAAAAAGGTAAGTAAAGACTTTTTTTTTTTTTTTACCAGGAATCAAACTCAGGGCCTCATACTTGCCAGGCGGGTGCTGTGCTGCTGAGCTACATCCCTAGCTCGGTAAGATTATTAAATGGTGGCATCGAGCAGTGTAGTTCTCTGTTCACTTAGCTAAATCTTGAAGAATTTCAGTCTACAAATGGAAACACTCCTAAAATAGATTTAATTTTAAATTCCTTTTTTCTAAGCCATATATTTTAATTTTCAGTCAAAAATTAATTAAAAACAAGGTCTGAAGAATAGTAGGACATAGCAAGAATCAAAAATTATGAAATTTACAAATTACAGGGAGGCTCATTTTGTGTTCCTGAGGACTTACTGGAAGTGGCTAATGTCCATCTGGTCAGCAGCTCCCTGAGTGTCCTGTGCTTAGAACACCACATTCTCCAACAGAGACCACAGAGGGCTGCCCTCAGGTTCAGTGGACATCAAACTGGACTCAACCCGCATTTACAGCCAAGACACCTACTCTCTTCTGGACTACGGAGTCTTCACCGCTTGGCAAAATTTCCCTCTATAAAGCTATATATGCACACCTCCTGCTTTTGGTGGGCTTATTACCCCACACTCACCCAGCACTGTGCTGGGCCCTATAGGGACTATCAAAGAATAGTAACAGGGACTTCTGGTCAGAATACCAAGTCTCCATGTAGAAACAAGATACACACACCCAGAGTTAAAGTTTAGTGAAGACACAAGGCAGAAATACAACCTATCACAGAGCAGCACTCCATAACTTCTGAAGGTCACATAAACTGTGGAGCCTTGAAGAGGCTGGGCCACATGACTAAACTACTGCACTCTGAGGACAGTGGTGGTGCGGGGAGCTGCACATGCCCCTGGGCTGGACCAGAGCAAAGGCAAACCAAGTCCCCTGGGGGGTGGGGTGGGACTGGACGGAACGCTAGGGGCCAGCTTCAGGACAAAAGGCAGAAGCATTTGTTTGTATCAAATCATCTGTCATCAGAATTCTTACAAGCCTGGCCGGTAGCAAGAAGTAATGTTAAGAAACTTATGATAACCCTCCCTCTCTTCATTCTACTGGGGATTAAACCCACGGCCTCTCACGTGCTAGATGGGGGTTAAAGGGCTGCAAATTACCTTTTATTCAAGGCAAACACAGTGGACCCATGCTTCCTGTGCTTAGATGGGCATCTGCAATCTTTGGATGCCGAATACAGAGTCATGAGCACAGGAAGCTGGTCTACCTTCAAAAGGTGAAGACAGAGTGTTGGCTATACTATTTGCCACAAATAAGAATCACAAGCTGGGTGTGGTGAAGTGTGCCAGCACTCCTAGCTCAGATGGAGAACCTCAAGTTGGAGGCCACCTGGACTACACAGAGAGACCCTGTCTTAAAAAAAAAAAAAAAAAATCAATACACTTTGGGGGAAATTTCTATTTTTCTTAGAGGATTAGGGCACAGGCCTGGGATCCCACTATACAGTCCAGGCTAGTCCCAAGCTCATTCTTTTGCTTCAGCCGTCTGAGTGGTGCGATTACAGGCATGCACCACAATGGCTGGCATAGGATCAAATTTTGACTTTCTAGGTGGCAAGACTGCTGCCAGAAATTAATCCCCAGGCCTCACGTGTAGGCAAGCATCCTAACACTGACCCACCCAGCTGTCTTTCTACAATTTTCTAGCAATCTAGCTGTGAGCCTAAGCAGGTTACTTGCAGCCTCACTAAAGCAGGGACTGCAAAGCTACCTTTATAGGTGGCAAGGGAGAATATTGTATATGAGGTTAAGACCTGGAAAAGCACTTTGGGTAATACCTGGTAAGTGTTAAGCTTGCTGAATTTCTTATGTCCATCAAGCCACTGTATTATCCACCCTAAGAAATCAAAACCCAAACCTCAAAAACTTTCATTTAATCCTACGTGCCCTTCCAGCTACCACCTGATGTCTTTGTTCCTTCTCAACAAAAAAACCTCAAAAGGCAAGCCCAGACTTGTCCGATTCCTCATCTTCCATCACAATCCTGCCCTTCCTGCACTTTTCCAATCAGGCCTCTACCCTGTCACTCACAACATGAGCACCAAGCCCAGAAGTCACAAGGTCAGATCTTAGTTCTCACCCCCGCCTGGCACTTAGGTGACACCTGCTGACTTCCTCTTCACCCCTGCCCCTCTTAGTCCAGGTTCTCCTCTCTTCCGGGCTGCTCAGCCTCACCATCCAGGCCTCCAGAATCTGGCTATGGGGCCTCAAGGCATGGTCCCCCCACCTCTGCTGCATTACCCTCCAAGTCATTTTACAGACAGAGACTCCAAAGAAGCAGATGTGTCTCTAGTGCACAATTCCAACCCACCACCTTCTTTGGCATTACTATTTATTTATTTGTAGTTATTTTCTGTGATACAGGGGATTGAACCCAGGCCCTTTCCACTAAAATACATCCTAGCTGGGTTTCGCTAAATTGCCCAGTTCTGCTTGAACTTAGAATCTTCCCACTTCAACTCTCAGAGGAGTGCAATTACAGGTGTGTGCCACTACCCTCACTTAACACCACACTTTTATGCCTAACAGACCTTTTGCCCAAAACACCTCCCAAACAGAATCCTTTGTAATCTTTCTCCAAAATCAATTACTCACTCCTCAATCTCAGTATATGGCACAAATATTTCTCCTGGCTCCAAATCTTGAACTCATGATAAGAAATCTTTTTCTTGTACCCTACATTTTACCTACTGCCAAATCTGCTCATTTCATTCTCTCCACCCAGTCACTGTGGTTCACACCACTTCAGCTTCCTAACTGGCCTCTTGGTCCACCCAGTTTTACCTTGTCTGTTCTCCACAGCAATCCTTTATTATTATAATTTTTCTTTTGGTTTTTTGAGGAAGGGTCTCACTGCATACCTCAGCTGGCCTTAACTCACTGTGTTGCCCAGATGGCCTCAAAATCACAGTGATCTTCCTACCTTGGCTTCCCAAGTTCCAGGATCAGCACGTATGTGCACCACGTAACGACCCTTTTAAAGGTACAGTGAGTGCCGTCGTTAACTACAGTTTTTCAGACTCTGGAGCTGACCTACGCAGCCCCATCTGCTTTGTGAATCTCCTTTCCTGCCACTGTCTCCCCTGCTTCCCCTTTCCCCTTCAGCTGCATCCCGCTTCCACAGATGCAACCTTCCTTCTGCCTCTGCACTTGCTATTACTCTTCACCCTCGACTCCGGCCCAGAGGTGCGCATGGCCAACCAGTTCCCTTGTCCCTCAGCCTAAGCTTTCACTTCTCAGTCTCTCTTCTTGCTTCATTTTCCTCTGGAGCACTCACTGCCATTTGACATTTTAAATACCAACTCCACTTTACTGGCTACTGTCTGCCTCTCCCACGTCCACACAAATTTGAGTAGAACCCTGTTTCGTTGCCTGTGAAACCTCAAACTCTGCAGATAGTGCTGTGCTCTCCACAGTCAGATATTCTGAGTGAGTGAATGAATGAATAGCTGGGTGTTACAGAGAGGATTTCAGAATGAATAATCCTTAATGACAAAAAATTCTAAGTAATTGATTTCTAAAGATACAACTGGGAAACAGCCACAGCAGTATTAAAAGGGAGTCTAATACTATAAAGATTATCAAAGGAGCTTAGTATGGATTCTAAGGACCAAGAAAAATAATCAGAATATAATGATCTTAAAAACTGTAAATCTTACCTCACTAAAAGTCAGACAGATGATGCAGGCCGCTCTGAGCCCTGTCCTGTAGACCTTTACCTCCATGCCAACCCACGATGTGCCTTTTACTTTCTCTCCTCTTCTCTTTTCTTTCTTTTTTGTTTTTTATCATCTGTCTCACTCTGAGCTCAAGGCAGAGCTGTGACTCATTCAATCCTGCCTCCCCAGAACTGGTACACTGTCCGCCACACAATGAAACTCAATGTTTTCAGGCTGAACAAACAGCAGAATCTCCCTCTCCTACTGTAAATTCTAACAGTCTAATGAGATCAAAACATTGGACACTGGTGCCATACAATTTAGATACCTAAGTATTTTTTTATTGTGAGATAAGTAATATTTGATAACTACATTTATTTTTAGTGACTGAAAATTTTATGCTTGTAATCCCAGCACTCAGGAGGCTGAGGCAGAAGAACTGTTGCAAGTTCGAGATCAGCCTGTGCTACAATGTGAGCTCAAGGTCAGCCTGAACTGCATAGCGACATCCTGTCTCAAAAAGACAACAACAAAAAGCTAATACATTAATATTTTGTACAAAGCAAAAGAGCACTTCAATCCAAATGGCTACCACATCCCAGGTCTGGCACATCAGGGGCTACTTCTGGGATATAAATCCAACTATGAGTGTTCAAAAGAACCTGCAGGCCTAAAAATGTATTTAGTAAACACCTCATCCTATCCCAAGTAAAGAGTTTTAGTGCAAAATCATGGTAACTTTGAACAAAACATTTCAGTGAGAAAAAAAAAAATCTTATTCCCACAGCACTTTAATCAACTAAATCACCCTAAACTTTAAGATTCCAAGTACTTGTCAAGAGCAGCTGGAAAAACAGCAGGTGATACAGAGACTATAAAAATGACTTTGTGGTAGTTCATCTTGCAAAGCCAAGAGTATTACAGGCTGTATAGGAGTTCAAAGTGTACTAGGAAAATCTGTATCTAAAGATAACTGTAATTAAATAGACTGCAACTATTAAAGTTTGCTATGAGATGTGAACTTGAATGTTACAGTGACTTCAACAAGGTGCTAAAATATCATAGTAATCCAAAACTTTAAAAAGAAAATATTTGTTCCTGTTACTTCAGA
Organism: Dinomys branickii; assembly: GCA_004027595.1. Classification (NCBI taxonomy): domain Eukaryota; kingdom Metazoa; phylum Chordata; class Mammalia; order Rodentia; family Dinomyidae; genus Dinomys; species Dinomys branickii. The sequence goes on along the minus strand of PVLD010013670.1, from coordinate 33,861 downwards.
CTCTTCCCAGAGGATTTTTCCTGGATCTGTGTCAGTATCAAAAGCCATCAGTTATTCTCTTGGCTAAATATAAACTTAAGCCAGCAGCTGCAGGATTTTACAAAGAAAATATGACAACTAAGTTGGAAAAGCATGAATACTTGATAGAGTTTGACACTCTGTCATAGTAAAACCCTGAACACAGTAATGTGAGACACAGCAACATACTAAAATATTTGTGGTACAAAAAGGATTTTGAAGTCCTTTAAAACATCTTTAGGGACAATAGTGGTCACAAAGCAGCAGCTACAGCAGCATGGGAATCTTGGAAAGGCCTGGCATGGCAGAGTCCTGATTTGCAATGGCAGGGCCTCCCGGTTCTCCAGAAAAGCAAGCTGCTGGTTAAGTGGGTTTGGGTGCTCATCCAGGGAAGTGGGTGACTGAGATAGGCCTGCTGCTCCCACTTTAGAATAGGAGGACTAGGGAGAGGGGTGCATTGGAATTCAATGTGCCTGAAAGCTAGAAATAAATTTCAGGGCCTGTAATTTTTACTTATGAGCAACCAGCTCACCTGGCCGCCTCGCTGGTGTCTGACCAGAGGAGCAGATGTCTCACCTCTAGGGCACCAGTTCACCTGTAGTCTGGACCTCACCTGGGAATTCACTCCACTCAGACCTCTAGAATCTGAAACTGAGGGCGGGCCCAGCAATGGGACCAGCCCTCCAGTTGGTTCTCATGTTCCCCTCTTTGAGGCTCACTGCTCTAGGAGTAAAACCTGTAGCAACCTGTCATTCTTTGCAGTGCTACGTGACATGGAACAGGTGGCAACAGAATGCAGGACCCTGACCTCCTGCTGTTAGTGTGAGTGAGTGATCAAGGCCAAGGATCAGATTTTTGGACAGGTAAAGACAAAGGGTAAGCTGTGAGAAGCGAGTCACATGCTAGGAAGGAGAAGACACAGTGCACTCTCTGATAAAGCACCTAATTACCACAGGCCAGGCTAAGAGCTTCCCTTTGTGAAGGCCTATGGCTACTCTGCTGCTGCCCCATCAGATACTGTTTCTCCACACAGGGAATTTATATCCATGAGAGCCTGGATGAATTCACTGCAACAGTCAACAAGTACTTTCTGAGCACCCACTACTATGTCAGGACTGTGCTGAGTGCTAAGGACACCGGAGAGAAAGAGAAAGAACCTTGCCTAACAAAAAGGCATAGGAAATATGGGAAAAACCACAGGTAAGGTTATACCTTAGAAGAGAACCAAGAGGAAGCTGGGCCAGTGACTAGGACTGCATGGGGTAAGGCAGCCAGGGATGGCCTTCTCGGAGAACTATAACCTGAAGAATAAGAAGCAGGCAGGCAGGCAGGCGGGGATCTGGGAACAGAGACCTCCAGCAGAGGAAGAGCATGAACAGAGGCTGTGGGCTACCATGTGAGGGCAGGGCCGGTGGGGCCAGAACTGTGTAATGCCTGTCTTAGGGCCATGGGAAAACCCTGATTTTACTCTATGTGTAGTATGAAAGGGAGTGGCAGTTCTGACATTCTGCGCCCTGCACAGAAAATGGACTGGAAAGGGCAAGACAAAGCAGGAGGCTTTTTCCAGAATTCCAGGCAAGAGAAAGATGGTCTTGGGTAGATGAGGACAATGGAGATGGCAAGGAGGATGGTGGAGGTGCATGCACGCTGGGGTTACACCTGCTGGGCTCATGACAGGACGGACGTGAAGGTGGGCAAAGACTCCTACTGGAGGGTCATTACTGTAATGTCTACCCAGAGGGAATCACCTGAGAGCTGAGAGGTCAACAGACAGGTGGGGATGGGGGTGGCTGCAATCAGTCTGGAGAAATGCTAAGATGGCCCAGGACACTTGCCCTGGGAAAACCTGTCCCAGTTCTGGAACCTGACCCTGAAAGTCACCAGCTCTATGCCTCAAGCTAGTCACGTCTTCTCCCCAGGTCTCAGTTTTTTTTACCTGCACAATAGGTATTTGCTTCAAAGGCTCCATGACAAGTGAGACAATGCATTTAATGTGGCATTTAGAACATAGTGAGCTCTCAAAATGAAAGTTAAAGAGCTAGTCTAAGGGTTGAATACCCACAAGGAGGCAGACCTACTTTGTCTTTGACATCTGGGGGCCCTTAGCCCTGCAGGAGGGAGTTACTCGAAGCTACACAAGATAGCTTCCTTAAAAACCCGCCTTGGGGGGCTGAGGATATAGCTCAGTGGAATAAGCGCCTGCCTAGCAAGCACAAGGTCCTAATTTCGATCCCCGGTACACACACACACAAAACAAACAAACAAAAAAACAGCCTCACTCTTGTCAGCTACAACTTACCCAGAAAAGGAAAAACTGCAGCCAAGGATGCTATGAAAAGGGTTCCTGAAGTGCCCAAGGTTAAACACTCTCAGACTAAGGGAGCACATGTGCTGAAATCTATGCCTTTTCTGGTTCCTTCCTAAGGAGCAGCTGCAACACTGGAGTCAAAATGTCTGGGCTCTGCTCTGACCACCAGCAGCCTCAGCCAGGCACCCATCTCCTCAGCACTGCAGTGGGGTTGTGGGGTTGTGGGGAAGCAGAGATGACAGAAGGGGTCTGGAAAGCACTGGGAATGATCTAGAGCACTACCTGAGATGTAAAAGCAACAGTATTAGGGAGAGGAAAGAAAAAGGGAGAAGGAAAGGAAGGAAGGGCAAAGAAAAACGAATGGTAAGGAGGAAAAAATGCAGGGCCGGGGATATAGCTCAGTGGTACAAGCGCCTGCTTAGCAAAAGCAAGCTCCTGAGTTCGACTGCAGGTTAACAAAAAAAAAGAAAAAAAGGAAAAATGGAAACAAAGATTTTGTAAACAAGGAAGGGGAACAGGCTTGAAGGGAGGGTGGGGAAATGGGGAAAAGAGTCAAGTTATACCATGCACAGGTGCAAACTCCCTATGATGAATGTGATCATTATGTGCACCTCAAACGTACAGATAAACTTAATTAAAAAACAGGATCATCAAATGTGCTGCCCAGTACTTCAGAGTTTGTAGTCCGCTTTTACAAAACTACCACATAGTTACAGTTCAGGAAGAGGAGACAGAGAAGAGGGAAATGACTGAGGGAGAATGAACGAGTGTGAGTGGGAATGAAAAGAGGAAGACCAAGGGAAAGCATGTGGAGAAGGACACAGGGTGGCCCTAATGTGACAGGGTAAAATCATCATCTAAATTAAAATTGACCTTGGCAATCCCCCATCAGGACAATGCATGTGATTCTGTCTTGTCGCTGGGACACTCCTGCTTCTTCGGGGGAGCACGTCTGAAGCAGCTGCCTGGACATAAGGCCCACGCTGCACAAAAGGCACTTGACTGCAATCCACAAGAGGTGGCTCAGAGGGAGACCAGGGACTGACACTGACTGAGGGTTTTCATCTCCCATCCTCAGCTTTGCTGAAACTACCCCAAAACAGAAGGGAAGACGATTTCATCTCACTGCCTATGTGATTCAATTGTCCTGGCGGCAGTCCTGCTTCCTCCAGGGCGTTCTTTTACTTAGCCTTGTCCTCTCTTACTTGGTCCAAGCTCACTCTGCAGAGCTAGTTTCTCCCTCCCTCTTCACTTTTCAAATAAACTGCCACTACTTTTTGCTCGTTTCGTTCATTTCTTTGTTCAAGATGAAAATAAAGTAAAAAAGTAAAATTTCACAAGCTGGATATGTGCATCAGGCCACTCTTCTGTATGCAAATTTACAACACAGCCAACCAGGGCACCCTGTGGCACCCCATTTCTGATTAGCTGTCAGAGAAGCCTGTGGGCTGCTGGGTGAGAGAAAGGGCTTGGCAGCCAAGGGCCACTCAATCCTGCCATTCTGGCCCGGACAGGAAGGAGTCACAGCATGGCTGTCCTGAGGGACCGTGCTGGGCTTTTCACAGTCCCACCCTCTAGAATCTGTGGAAATCTTACCTAGCAGAACCAAGGGAAATGGGAAGGGGTAGCAGTCAAGGGCCCACAGCAGCGCCCATAAAAAACTAAGTTCAGCCGTTACAGGAACTCAAAGGCCTTGCCACAGTGGCCCAGCAACCAAGGCACAAATGACTCAAAAAGCACTCTCGAGCACCAGCACACACACCTCAGCACCTTCTTAGGGTTAGGGAGCAGAGAGGCCTGCTCACTCCGTTTAGGTTAAACCAGTTAAGTCTTTTTCTGCTTAATGCTCCGCACTGCTTCCACTGCCTAGGGGGGCATAGGTCAGATGCCATTCCTCTCTTTTGAAGGCATCATTCATTCATTCATTCATTCGACAAGTATTTACTGCATGCCTACTTCACATCAGACGCCTGTTCAATGGTTTCCCCTCGCACTGGCTCAAATCCAAAACCACATCTCTCCAGCTCATCTCAACAAGTCTCCCTTAAGCACTACGGACAAACTCTGCTCCCCCAGAGGGCCTCCGCACTGACAGCCGCTCCCACTCTGGGCCCATGACACTCACTGCAGAGCTGGCTCCTGCCATCACTTGTCTCAATTCAAATGCCACCTTCTCAGAAGAGCCTTCCTTGACTATCTCTCCAGACACTCCGGCACATCAATTTCCTCACAGCTCACTGCTGTCTGAGGTCACTGTCCTTATTTACTCCCTTAATGGCCTTCTCTCTGATTTGAATGCAAACTCTTCAAGAACAGGGATGACGCCATCTTGTTTGCTACTTACAACAGATCTTCAGCAGGTATCTGTTGAATAAACAGACAAATGTTTGGGAAGCCCATTCCGAGGCATCTCAAAGTTGGTCCTGTGTTATCTAAGCCATGCCAAGTGCTCTTGTATGCCACCAGATAGCAGCTGCTAACGCTTTATCTGACTGCCATAGCATTTATGAAGCACTCTCCAACTGGCAGGGCCTCGGAAAGTCACAATGAAGTGGCTGTTAAACCAGACTGTAGGTAACCAATCTCAAGGTGCTGCATACTGGGCTGAGCTGCTTCACCACTGCAATCCCGGCTGCCATGGGTGCCATGTACTCCCCAGTTCACTGTGACCAGGCAGGGATATTACTCTGGTGAGAAGTTTCCCCAGCAGCCTGACCTGACTCAGCCTGTCTTCTGGGAGTGCCTGTGGCAATGTCTTGGTAAATGAACTGACTGAGCACTAGCCGAAACCAAAACCTAGTTAAAGGGTGCAAGGGCTTCTGGGTGCTCCAGAGACTCTACCGCTTTAAATATAAAAGGCAGTTTGTGGTGGGCTACCTCCGTCAGAGGCCCTGCATCTGACTCCTTTCACCTCCACCCTCTCAGACAAGTATGGCTCCTTGGGGACCAGAAGAGAAACATCCTGGGAAGGGGCATTCCCCTAACCATGTCCCCTTAGGTGACCAACTCTTTCTTAGCAATGCTGCTGTAGCTTAAATCACCCGAGGGACTTCAGCACCTGGGCTGGTGTTCCTGCGGGCCTATGGTGGGGAACACTGTGGCCTTGTCTGCTTACCCACCCTCGCCCACGGGGAAAACTGCCTTGACCAACTTCACTGCCAGGGACCTGTGCGGCCTCATCAAAATGAGGACGTTTAATCTTACCCCAATCCTGCCCTTCGAGTCTGCCTCCTGCCCCACCAATGCCCGCCACACTCACGATCATCCCCTGGCACCCTGTGTGAAAGCTACCCCTGAAACACACCTCCCAATTTCATCCTCACCCACTGGCTTCCTCTGACCTACCAAGGACGGGAAGGCGTCCTCCCCCAGAAGAGCTCGTCACCTCCCCTTTGCCTGTCCTTCCCCAGTCACCGCAGGGTTCTCATTTCATCTGTACCTCTCCTGACTCCCGCCCACCCAACAGGCCAAGTCTGAGTTGAACCCATCTATTCGTCTCAGGTCTCCAACGGGAGTGGAAGGAAGGATGACCTCACCAAACAGCCACTTCTGGGGTCTACCTACCTGGCCAATGTACGTTCCTTTTTTTTTTTTTTTTTTTTTTTTGCGGTACTGGGGATCGAACTCAGGACCCTGCGCTTTCTAGGCAAGCGCTTATTCCACTGAGCTATATCGCCAGCCCTACCTGGCCAATATAGGAAAAGATTTTTCTCTCTTAAGAAAAAGAGCAAAACAAACCTCTCCAGAACTGGACCCTTTCGTGCTCTCCAACATCG
>PVLD010013670.1:0-27659 GCA_004027595.1 Dinomys branickii | reverse complement strand
CCTGCTCTCAGCTGGCACCCCCCCCATTCCCCAGGTCTCCCAATTCACCCGTTCTAACACTCTGCTCCACTCCTAGCTCGTCTCCTGAAACTGAATTTTGAGCCTGCCCGCTCAAACAGCGTAGTGGGGTCGTTTCACCGTGGGTCGCCCCAAGATAGAACCCTCTGGAATCTGACCCCGTTGCCCCCTGTCGCTCATCCTGTGCAGATGCCCTTAGCTCTGCGGGAAGCAGTCACCCTGCGACTTTCCCTGTAATGAACACACAGACCAGCTGGCTAACCACCCCCAAACCATGGCTGGAACCGGTCCCGCAGCCCAAGGGGGATCCTTGTAGCCACTCCTCGCGATCTCGTCCCCTCCTCCCACCGGCCTGAGGGGTTCCCTGAGGTCCCCTCCGACAGACAGACTAGGGCTCCCCTCACCCCGCCCGGGGCTTCCGTCCGCTCTAGGGCACCTGGACCCAGGGGAGCCCTCGACCCTTGCACACCTCCCCGGGGTCCCGGGCTCCCGGCTCGCCCTCGCCGGCCCCCAGCAGCGCCGTGGGCCGGACCCTTCCTCTTCCCGGGGCCTCCCGCCGCCTGGGGAGCCGCTGGGCCTGGCCGCGCCGCCCACAGTCCCCCAGGCCCCCGCCCGTGCTTCCGCCCGCCGTCTGCTGCTCCTCCCCCGTCAGGCCGCGCGGGTCGCCGCCGCGGAGCCCCGCAGGCAGGGAAGCCGCAGAGACGCGCGCCCCACTGCAAAGGCCTTCGCGGGCCCCCACGCTCCGGCCCAGGCCCTCACCCCCCCGGCCGGCCGGGCCCAGCGCGCCCGCTCACCCGAGCCCGTGGTGGCTGCCATCTTGCGTCGCTGGAGCTCGAAGGCCGGCCTCCTCTTCACCCCCCGCCCGGGCCCGGCCCGTGACGCGCAGGCGTGCGCACTCGCGCAGGCGCAGCCGCCCGCCTGCTAGCCCGCGCGCCCAGGCGGCAAAGGGCGCCGCCGTCTGCGAGCGCCGAGGTTTCCGGTGCGCGCGGGCCCAGCAGCCTGCGAGTCTCCCCGGCTCGGGCGCGAGGGAGACGTGGGCTGCTGGGTGAGAGGGGCAAGTGTTGGGCTTGGGAGGGCGGCGGCCGTGAGAGTAAAAGCAGCGGGGGAGGGAGGTGCAAAACAGCGCCCGTTTCGCCTCCGGCACTTTCGGTGGCTGCTCTTAACCTCTCTACCAGTTCAGGATTAACGTGAAAATCGAAGCGGAGGGAGATTAAGCGTTTCCTCTGAACTCAGCTGTTAAGTGGCTGAGTCAGGATTTGAACCCAGCCAGGCTATCTCGTTTCCAGGGCCTTGCCGCCTGGCTGGAGGAGACATGGGGCGGGGCGCCACTGAGGGGCTTGGGTGTGCCAAGGCCTCATCCGCCACCCGTTCATTCATTCCTGCACTCAGCAGTCCATTCGTTTGCTCATCGGAAGCAATATTTATTAAGTCCCTATTGTGTGCCAGGCCCCGTGCTAGGTGATGGAGAGGGAAGTACATCCCCGAAGAAGCAAATCGCTGCTCTCAGGGTTTACGCTGTAATTCGCGGCACACCGAGAGCAGGGAAGCCAATAAACAGGACATTAACCGGATAGGATTGTGGGAAGGACCGGGAAGGACCTCCTGAGCTGGTCATGTTTCAACAGAGGTAGTGGGAACAGCGTGTACAAAGGCCCTGGGGACATATTTAATGATAATGATAAATTATAAATGAATAAATAAACGAATAAATGATAAATCCCAACACGAACCTCTTCCTTTGTCATAAATGATCCGAGAAGCCCTTATAGAGAAGTGGAAAGTGAGGCTGAGAAAGGTAAAGGCCCCAAGCTGAACGTGGTGCCGGAGGGCTGTAATCCCAGCACTTGGGAGGCCGAGAGGCGGGAGGATCCTTGGGAGTACCCGACCAGCCTGGGCTACAAAGTGAACTCAAGGCCAGTCTGAACTGCACAGCAAGACCTTGTCCCGAAAAGAAAAAAAAAAAGGTAAGGGCCCCGTGCAAGGTCACATGTCTGAGCCCCAGTGGGGGACGGGTCATTGTCCATGGGACAGCGGCCTTCTGGAGCCTCTCCACTCCTGCCCCTCTGCTGCTTGTCCTTTCCCACGTGGGTGAGCTTGACAGCTTGGTTCTCCCTGTGGCAGTCAGTGTGCTCAGAACCTCCCTCCGGTTAAAGCCTTTAAATGCTCCCCATCCCCTCTGTACAGAAGGAGGAGTTGAGGAACCACAGAATTATCCAGTGAAACCAGGTGGGCAATTTCGTAACTTACAGAGACCCTCTTTTAACAAAAAGGGATGGGGGTGTAGCTCAGTGTGAAGCTGCTGGGTTCCACCCACAGTACTGTAAAGAAAGGAAAAAAATATCCAGTGGAGACACAGCAGACCACAGAGGGCCTTTTACAACCTCTCCAGGCCAACAAGCAGAAATCAGGTTTCTCCAGGGCACTGTACTTACAGGCCCTGCACAGAGGCCGGGACTAGGATGGGGCAGAAACACCCAGCGGGTTCAGCCAGGTCCAACTTTGAGCTTGCAGCACCCTGTAAGTGCCAAGCTTGCCCCTGCCTCACCTTGGCACTGGCAGTGCCCAGGACATGCTGCACCCCTAGTACATGCCGGCACTTTACAAGGCCTCTGGAGCAGTCTTTGCCCTCTTCCCTGCACACACTGTTCCCACTCACCCTTCTCAGATCCAACATCACCCTCTCAGGGAAGTCCTCATTTATCCAACCAGCTCAATGTCAGCTCCGCTCGGCTCTCAACATAACAGGTATTTCTCCTTCCCAGCTACACGCAGTGCAGTTTGATGTTATTCTGTGTATCATGTGATACAAAATTTGCCTTGGGAAGCGCTGAAAATACCTGCCTGGACATTGGCTCACTGTAAGGCATCAGCACCAGTGGAAATATCTGCACTCCACAGGTAGAATAATCTTTAGAATATTTCCAGGCTCAAGGATTTCTTTGCTACTCACTTTGCTGTGTGACTTCCAAGTAGGAGATAAAATGTTCCAGGCATGAGTTTCCCTTCTGAAAAGGGAGAGGATAACACAGACCTGAGACCTGCTATGGAGACAAAATATTTTAATGAAATCTCTTGGCACGTGGAGGAGGGACACTGGAAAAGCTGACACTTGGCAAGCCATTATCCAGCTCCCAATCTGACGGAGCCCCTCCTAAGACTGTGCCTATTTGATTTCATTTTTATAAGAAAGATCTTACTACATCCTCCAGGTTGGCCTCGAACTAGCAATCCTCCTGCCTCAGCCTCCAAAGTGCTGGGATTATAGGTGTGTACCACTGCAGCAGGCTGGAATAGCCTTGATTTAATTAATTAATTAATTAATTAATTAATTTTTTGAGACAGGGTCTCGCTATGCTGTTCAGGCTGGTCTTGAGCTCACTTTGTAGCCCAGGCTGGCCTTGAACTCACAACAATCCTCTTGCCTCAGCCTCCAGAGTGCTGGGATTATAGGCGTGCACCTCCACGCATGGCCCCCATTTTAAAGATAAGAAAACAGGGCAACCCACTTCCAGGTCCCTCCCATCTCTCAAGAGCTATCTGTCTATAAATTTACTCTTAACCTCTGTTGTTCCTAGAATTCATTCTTCAGTTTTGGGGAACATGAATTTGGTGTATCTGACCTCTAGCAGGTTGGTGGTTATGCTTCTCCCCTATATTGTTTTGAAGGCTCTGGGGACGTACTTGGAAGGAGTTGGGAAACTCGGTGTTGAATTCTTACTCCTTTGGAATGTATTCTTCAGCACTGGAATTTGTTTGACCCTCACATCTTGAGAAAGGGTTGTGTACTACGTTTTTGCACCCACCCTAGAGCCAAAGTGGAATGCAGAGGGAAGTACTGATTATGATACTGTTTCACAACTACAATGGTACCGTGAGAGAATGGGAATATGGCAGGAATCACCTTCTGTTCAGACTTTCTTTGCACTCAGAGACAATCCTTATTTGTGTTCAAAGTGTAGTGTAAGCCACAGGAAAACCAGATACCCCCGGCCCTTAAGGAGGCCTGATCCTCTGCTGTTGCTGAGCCTGAGGTTCTAGATCCTAAGGACAAGGTTCCCAAGTCAACTTTCACTGAAGCCTGTCCTAGGCTGTAGCCATCCTTCACTGACTTCGTTCAAGTTCCTCAAGGACAGTGTCCCTTACAGCAAGTGAGTGGAGAATTAGCCCTACCTGTGTGCATGTGTCCTTTCCTCTCAGTGACTTCCAACAGATCAAACAAGGTCTGGGAAAGTTTTCAGATGACCCTGATAAGTACATGGAGGTCTTTAGGGGCCTTACTCAGACCTATGAATTAGCCTGGAAGGAGATTATGCTACATTGACCATTGACTTCTTTTTTTTTTCTTTTTGGTACTGAGTCCAAACTCAGGACTTTGCGCTTGCCAAGCAGGCACTTATGCCATGGAGCTATGTCCCTGGCACCAACATTGACTTCTAATGAGAGACAAAGCAGCGTTACAAGCTGCCATTACATCGGGAGATGAGCAACATATTGTTAATTTTAGAAGGCCAGAAGGTAGAGGAACAGCTGGTCCCTACTGGAGCTCAGGGAGTCCCTGCACAAGATCCCTACTGGCCCACCAACCAGACAGGAGACTGGAATAGGAATATCTTCAGACATGTTTTCTTGAAGGTCTAAGAAGGACGAGAACTGGGCCCTTCAATTTAAACTGTCAATTACTCATCAGGAGAAAGATGAGAACCCCTCTGCCTCCTTCGATCATTTATAAGAAGCACTGAAAATTCATACATCCCTGGCTCTTGATTCAGTAGAAGGACAGATTGTTCGTAAAGACAAGTTTACTAGCACACACCTGTAATCCCAGCACTTGGGAGGCTGAGGCAGGAGGATTGCCTCGAGTTTGAGCCCAGCCTGGGCTACATAGTGATTTCTTTTTCTTTTTTTTTTTTGGTACTGGGAATCGAACTCACAACCTTGTGCTTGCCGGGCAGGTGCTTGTGCCACTGAGCTATATCCCTGGCCCTACATAGTGATTTCGAAGACAGACTGAGTACATAGTGAGACCCTGCCTCAAAAAAGAAAAAAGTTTATTACTTAGTCAGCCTCAGATAAAAGGAAGAAGCTGGGCATGGTGGCACACGCCTGTAATCCCAGCACTTGGGAGGCTGAGGCAGGAGGATCATTGCCCAAGGTTCAAAACCAGCCTGGGCTACAAAGTGAGCTTAAGGCCAGCCTGAACTGCATAGTGAGACCCTGTCTCAAAAAGACCAAAAAATAAAATAAAATAAAATAAATAAATAAAAAGAAGAAGCTACAAAAGGTGGTTTTGCTCTGGATAGCTCACTTGATGCTTAAATGAGACCAGGGAGAGGCCAAAGGGAGAAAACAAAGAGACCAGGGGAAAGTGGCTGCCTCAGTTGTGTCCTGAAAAGAAATAGACTCCTGGGGCTCCAAGAAGAGCTCGATGACTACACTTACTGCTACTACTTTGGAAAGCCAGGCCACCTTAAGAACTGTCTTGATGAGGGGCCCAGCCTGAGCCATACTCTAAGTGCAGACAGACAGTGTACTGTTATGTGTCCCCTCAGAAGAGCTCTCCAGGTGGCGCATGCCTATAATCCCAGCACTCAGGAGGCTGAGGCAGGAGGATCATTGTGAGTTCGAGACCAGTCTGGGCTACAAAGTGAGCTCAAGGCTGGCCTGAAGTGCATAGTGAGACCTTGTCTCAAAAAAAAAAAAAAAAAAAAAAAAAACCTCTCCAGCCGTGACACCTCCAGCCGTGACACCTGTACTCTGCTGAATTTTCTAGCAGACAGAGGTTATAAGGTCTCTCTTAAGTGTAAGGCACAACTTTGGAGTCTTGAGGTAAAATACTTGGGCCTTATTATATCTAAGGGAACCCTAAAACTGAGGACGGAGAGAATTAAGCCAATATTCTTCTTCCCACACCCCAAGGCCTTAAAACAGCTAAGAGGATTCCTAGGAATTACAGGCTTTTGTCACCTTTGGAGAGCGGGGTATGGTGAGATTGCACGACCCCTCTATCAGTTTATAAAAAAGCTCAGAAGGCAAACATCCATATTTTAACCTGGAAATCTGATTCCCTAACTGCATTCCAAAAGCTTAAGCAAGCGCTTCTAAATGCCCCAGCACCGGAGCCTACAGCAGCACACCATTTCAATCTACATGTTGATGAAAGGCAGGGCTTGGCTTTGAGGAGAGCTTATGTAGGATGAGGACCTGCTCAACAGCCCATAGGGTGTCTGAGTCATGAATTAGGCATTGTAGCAAAGGAATGCTTGTGTGCTTTAGAGCTGTGGCTGCTCTACTAAGCAGAGGCATCCAAGCTGACTTTAGACAAAGATTTTATGCACACACACCTCACAGTGTGGCAGGAATTCTTTCTTCCAGAGGAAGCCTATGGCTGTCACACAACTGACTTCTTAAGTATTAGGCTCTACTTCTAGGACCAGCCATTCAAATGAACACACATGTTCCTCCCTAGACCTGCCACCTTCCTACCAGAAAAGGAAAAAATTGAAGCTGAATGGCATGAGTGGGAACAGAAACAGATGCCTTGCTAAAGGATGTCGCTTCACTGGCTGAATTACAACAGACTCTTCAACAGCTAATAGAAGTTCAACCTAAGGAGAAAGGAAGTCCCATATTCCACCCCAGAGGTCTGGTACTGGTAAAATCTATTCCCTCATCATCTCCTTCCCTAGGACCAACTTGGGAAGGACCGACCACATACTGTGACTCTGTCAGCTCCCAGCTGTCAAAGTAGCAGGCCTGGACTCCTGGATATACCACACTTGACTCAAGCCCTAGGAACCAGAGACTGTCCCTGGGTGTGAGAAACCACCTGAAAACTCCTGGGAACCCATACAAGACTTGAAGTTCTTGTTCAGAAAGGAAACAGAATCTTCAGATAAGTAATCTAAGGTGTTGCTCTTATCCTTCTTACTAGTTACTTTCCTACCACTGAAAGGAGAGTGCCGTTCCTCTCTAGTGTGGGCGTAGGGATATGCAGTCCTTACAACAAACGTTTTGCTGGATGTGTGGCCTCCTCCCCTTTTTGAGTATATCAGGACTCTCTTGGCGGGTGACCCATGTTGTACCGACCTCATGATTTTCCTCTATAAAACTGAGGAAATTGGGCTCTGTGGCAACCCACTTTCTGGTCCCCTCCCATCTCTCAGGAACTCTCTCTCTCAATAAGTTTTCCTACTTAAAAAAAAAATAAAAAGAAATAAAAAGAAAAGAAAACATTCAGAGCCACCAAGTGGAGGAAGAAGGAGTAAAACACCAGCCGCTTATCCACAATACTCATAAAGTGTCTACTGGCACAGATTCTCTGGTTCTCAAAGACTCTTGGAGGGAATATCTTCCAGGCAAAACTGACCATCACCCAAATTCCCTTGCACAGTGCAGCGCGGGAGGAAGAGGTTAAGCCGGGCCCCTCGGAGGATGCTGGTTGCTGTAGTTCAGTGGCTGCGGAGCATTCTGGGAGCTGTAGTACTCAGGCTTTGTAGGACGTGACAGACAGGCCCCGGGGTGGCACTCCTCCTGCGCCTCATTTTGGCTCTGGGCTGGAACTGATGAACTCAGCTGATGGAATAAGAGAATCCTGTTTTATTGGACTGTTGGGAAGCTGTGTAAATATTACTTGCTGTTATTTAATCCTCAGTGACTCTTGCAGTGTAACTGTTTCGATCTCCACGCAGGAAACTGAGGCTCAGAGGAGCTTTTTATTTACTTACTGTTCTTTTGTCACAAGGTCTCCTTATGTAGTTTAGGCTGGCCTTGAACTCGAGATGATCCTCCTGCCTCAGCCTCCCCAGTGCTGGGATTACAGGAGTGTGCCACCAGGCTAGGCTTCAGAGGAGTTAGATATATGACAGGGTCGCACAACAAAGGAGTAAAACCAGTTTTGGAATCAACTGCTTTTTTTGCGGGGGAGGGTACAGGGAATCAAACTCAGGACCTTGAGCTTGCCAGGCAGGCACTGTGCCACTGAGCTATATCCCCAGCCCTTGGAAACAACTGCTTTTAACTTTGGGGCACCTTCTGGTTCCCTGAAGTAAAGGAGGGGGAACCCAGGAGAGTTTAAACAAAATATATGCAGTAGATCTGTGTTTTCACGAGGTGCAGGGTGGCTGCTGCCTCAGGGGCACTGAGCTGCACAGCAGCAAGACTGGAGATGGTGGAATGCATCCTGCTGACTGCCAGACCAGCTGCCGGAGAGGGTGTTTGAATCATTCCCCCACCCCATGGTAAAAGCTGGGGAAGAAAGCCTTTTCTGTCTTGTTTCCTTCTTTGTATTATGTGCGATTGTGATGGTTTGAGCTGTGGCAACCACAGGGAGGCCATGAAGCACAAGTCTCATCAGAAAGCTGACACTCGAAAGGTGCCAGCACAGACAGATGGCAGGAACCAGGTCCTGGAAGATGTGATTGAGCTGCTAAAGGTGTCTGGGCCTGTCTACCTACAGACATCTCAAGGTAGGAGAGAGTAAGTATCCTTCACTTAAGCTGTTCTCATAGGTAGGTCTTTGTACAGCCCCAAAACACTGGCAATAGATACAGGAAACTGGCCCAGTGGTCCAGTCCAGAGACTGTAGACTTGACTCTCCCAAGCATTCATTCAAAAACTATGTTTGGGCCAGGTATGGTGGCTCATGCCTATAATCCCAGCACTCAGGAGGCTGAAACAGGTGGATCACTGCAGATTGGAGGTCACCTTGAACTACATAGCAAGATTCTGTCTCAAAATACCAAAACACCAACCAAACACTTAAAACCACACAAAAACCCCTAACAACTATGTTCAAACAAGGTAGGGAGGGGCCAGAGATTTACCTCAGCAGCGTGTCTGCCTGGCAAGTGCAAGATCCTGAGTTCAATTCCTAGCGCACGCGCGCGCACACACACACACACACACACACACACACAAACAAGGTGGGAAACACCTGGGCCATTTGAGTCTCTAGAGGCTAAAGACATGAGTAATTTCAAAAAAGCATATTAACAAATGTAAACACATAAAATTATATGTTATCCACTACATGTTTATATTCCCAATTCATAATTGAAAATCCTTAACCTCATGCTATGGTATTTATTTATTTATTTGGTTGGTTGGTTGGTTTTTGAGACAGGGTCTCGGTATATAGTTTAGGCTGGCCTCAACTTGCAGCAATTCTCCTGCCTCAGCCTCCCAAGTGCTGAGGTTGTTGGCATTCACCACCATGCCCAGCTCACACTGAGATGTTTTAACCTATGACAGTCACCATATACTTTTTTTTTTTTCGGTACTGGGAATTGAACTCAGAACCTTGCGCTTGCCAGACAAGTGCTTGTGCCGCTGAGCTATATCCCCAGCTTAATGCATGACTGAAATGAAATATACAAGCAAAAAGGATCAAGAATGGGTGAAGAAGATCATGGTACATTTCACTCCTGCATTAATGGATACCTGGGTTGTTTCCTCCTTTTTGTTTTTTTTTTTTTTTGCTTTAAACATGCTAAGCATAGGGTCCAGCCCTGAGCCCCAGCCCAGCCTTTGGCCTGTACAATTTATTTCTGTGGTGTCTGAATTTTATATTATTTGTTATTTTGTGGTCAGAGAAAAAGGAATGAAGACCAGAGATCTGGGTGGCAGTGGGAGAATGACAGAGAATAAGTTAATTTATAAACAGTTCTTGCAGCTCATTAAGGAAATAGACACCTCGGGAGGCTGAGGCAGGAGGATTGCTGTGAGTTCAAAGCCAAACTGGGTTACAAAGTGAGTGAGTCCAAGGTCAGCTGGAACTGCATAGTGAGACTCTGTCTCAAAAAGGAAAGGAAGGAAGGAAGGAAGGAAGGAAGGAAGAAAGAAAGAAAGAAAGAAAGAAAGAAAGAAAGAAAGAAAGAAAGAGAAAGAAAGAAAGAAAAAGAAGACAGACAGGCAGACAGGGCGGAGGTGTGGCTCAGTGGCACAGTGCTTGCCTGGCATGCACAAGGCCCTGGACTCAAACTCTAACACCATAGAAAAAAAAGAAAAAGAAAACCTCTCCAAAGATAATAATCATAGCAGACTTTTATCAAGCATTTACTGTGTTCCAGGAACAGTGCTTTGCATTTTCACAACTACCCTGTGAAGTAAGTATGGTACCATTATCTCTCTTGTTTTACAGCTAAGGCACATGAGACACAGAAGTGTTAAATAACTTGCCCAAAGTCAGAAGCTTGTAGGCAGCAGTGCTGGGATTTGTAAATAAACAAATACATACAGAAATAAATGCTATAGCATGAGGTTAGGGGTTTTCTTCTTCCTTAATTAGGATGAGAATGTAGCCATGGACATAGCTCAGTGGCAAGCACCTGCCTAGAAAGCTCAAGGTCCTGAGTTCAATTCCTAGTACCCCCCCCAAAAGGAACTGAGAATATAAACATAGATAACATTATATAATTTTATGCATTTACATTTTAAAATATTTTTTTCCAAATTACTCATGTCTTTAATATCCAGACCCAAGTTCGTAACCACTGCTACCCTCTCTTCCAGGAAAACTGCAAAAGCAAATGAATATATGAAAGAAATGCTAGGCTGGGGATATAGCTCAGTGGCACAGCACCTGCTTGGCAAGAACAAGGTCCCCAGTTCAATTACAGGTTCCCCACCCCAAAAAAGGAATGCAAATGACTTTTTATTTATTTTTGTCTTTTTGAGACAGGGTCTCTCTCTACAGTTTAGGCTGGCTTTGAGCTCATTTTGTAGGCCACGCTGGCCTCGAACTCGCAATGATCCTCTTGCCTCAGCCTCCCAGGTGCTGGGATCACAGATGTGCACCACCATGCCAACATGTAAATGACTTTTAAACAGAAGATAAGGCATTCTATCTCACTCAACAGGTTGTATTTCAATGATTCTAAGATGCAAATTTTCCACTCCAACATCTGAAATCAGGATGCATCTTAGGACATCTTAGATTCAGTGAAATACAGTAAGAGAAATGCAAATGCAAATCATCTATCAGATGGGCAGAGGACTCAGCATTTGATAACACCCTGTTGGCAAGGATTTGGGGAAACCAATGCCCTCAGCACTGTGAGTAGAAACCACATAGTTGCTGTGAAACACTGGCGCAAGCTTGCACAATTTCAATCACAAGCAGCCTTTGACTCTGATTCAAAAGAGCCTTCAGATCTGCATGTCTTGCACAGCTGTAGTCCCAGCACTGGGGAGGCTGAGGCAGGAGGATCACTGCGAGTTTGAGGCCAGCCTGGGCTACAAAGTAAGTTGAAGGCCAGCCTGAACTGCATAGTGAAAACCTGTCTCAAAAAAAGAGAAGCAAAAAATGTATTATCTCCAAATATGTTAAATTTAAAAAAACACAGGGAAATGTGTAATTGTACGCATTATGCCTTGTGTTGTGTGAAGGGTGTGTGTGTGTGTGTGTGTGTGTGTGTGTACATCTCAGTGTTCTATAAGGGACTTCCAAGGATCTTGTAAAAATGATGGCCTTAGAAGGGGACCGAGGGGTGCGGGGAGAGCAGCTCATTCTTTAGACCAGGGGTGGTAACCTCTTCTGTAAAGAGTCAGAGTAAATATTGTAGCTTTGGCCCTCATTGGTCAGGGTTGCAACCATTTGTTTACCTCTGTTGCTACAAACAAGACCCACAGACAACAGGTAAATGAGTGGGTGTGGCTGTGCTGATTCAGCTTTACAATGGACACTGAAATTGGAATGCCCTGCGTTGTAAAATACCCACCCCACACAAACGTCTACAAAATGCGTTAGTCAACCATGGTGGTGCATACCTGTAATTCCAGCATCCTAGGAGGCTGAGGCAGGAGGATGGCTAGTTTATGTTGGCAATTTAGGAAGCTGGGGAGACCCTATCTCAAAATAAAAAAGGAAAGAGGGCTGAGGATGTGAGGGTGTAGCTTAGTGGAAGGTCTTGGGTTCAGACCTCAGTACCATCAAAAAAAAAGAAAAAGATAAAAGCTTGGGGGCCGTAGAAACACCACTGGCTACTGCCAGCTGACCTCCTCTCTTGCCCCTTTTGTGTGGTTTGGTTCATATTCCTTACTTTACGCAGGCAACACCTCTTACAAACAATGTGTAAAGGGTGGGCTGAACATCTGGAGTTTTATCCAGATGGTTCGGGTTGAAGTTGGCAGGTGGCCTGAGGTGTGCTCAACCCCAAGAGAAGGAAGCCCAGGGCCTTGCAATTTGTTTGCAACCTGCATGTTACCTAATCTACACTGCCACTAGAGGGCAGCAGAAGCCTACCTAAAACTGGGCCATCCCAGCACTAGGCGGCAATGTCGGTCTATGTTGTTTAGTTTGTTTTATTTTGCCTTTTTTTTTTTTTTTTTTTTTTTTTGGTCTTTTTGAGACAGGGTTTCGCTATGCAGTTCAGGCTGGCCTTGAGCTCACTCTGTAGCCCAGGCTGGTCTTGAACTCACGATGATCCTCCTGCCTCAGCCTCCTGAGTGCTGGGATTACAGGCATGAGCCAACACACTCAGCATTGCATTTTTGAGCCAGGGGCTTGCTGTGTAATTCACGGTGGCCTTGAATTTGTGGCAATCCTCCTGCCTCAGCCTCCCGAGTGCTAGGATCACAGGTGTGCACCACCACGCATGGCTTGCAGGACCTGCTTATGGGACCTGTGCAGAGCTCTGTGGTCTGGAGTGTGGTCATTGTTTGGTAGTTATTGAGTAGCATTTTCCCATCTGGCTGTCCTACACACAGTGTCCAACCCCCCTACCTCCCAAGTGGCTTCAATTCTCTAACCAAAGCAGAGCGTGTCTTCTTGTTTGGCAAAGTTATCAGGAGATGCAGGATAGTTTCAGGCCCAGCTCTTTCATTACTACCTGTGGGATCTTGTGCCAACCACTTTCCCTGTCTGGGCTCAAGCTGAGGTATTTGGTCAGCTCTAGGGAACAGGCACAGGTTAGCAGGGGCTGGGAACAGGAAGCCAATTTCTGCAGCCCTGAGGCTGCTCAACAGGACCTGCTGCAATGTGGCTGCTTGCTCCATCCACCAGAGACTATTTTGTAGTTAACCTTAATTTTCTTCTTGGAAGCTCCCTCCTGTTGTTTGAGGAGGGCCAATCCAACCTTACCACCAGAGGACCTGTTTTAGCCCTGGCCAATCAAAAACAGTCCATCCTCCTTGGGTCAAGGTGATTGGTTCAGGAGCAGACATGACCTGTCCTAGGCCAATGAAAGCTTGCCCTGAGACTTTTGACTGCAACCACCTGGAGGAAAACTACTGAGACTTGCAAGCTTAAGCAACGTCAAGTCTTAGGGTCAGGTGTATAGCTCAGCCGCACAAGCAGTCTCAACTAAGAAAAACTGAGCAGAGACAGAGACCAAGCTCTGATGAATGATATGAACCAATGGGTCCTGCCAAACCCAAATCAAAACCACCTGTGTACTTTTTTATGGGCTGATTCCATTTTTTTTTTTTTTAGTTTTTTTGAGACAGGGTCTTGTTATCAAGTCCAAGCTGGCCTCTAACTCACGGTGACCTTCCAGCCTCACCCTGAGTGCTGGGATTACAGGAGTGCACCACCACGCCTGGGTGATTCAGTCACTTTAGCTGCTAATTTTTGCCTTAGTAGTTTCCTGTCACTGAAGAGTTGACAAATCCTAATACCCCTTTCCCCAGTAACAAGTGCACTGGTGGGCAAAATTGAAGCTAAATGGTCATGGGCCATGTTTTTAAAAAATAAATGCTGTATCTGTGACTGCTCTAATGTCTCATTTCCCTGTTTCCAACACCAATAGGTTTGCTTTTCTTCTCAGTAACGTTGTAGACACGAGGCCAGAGCACTGTTGCAGTGTGCTCCTACCCCGCTGGGCTTCCTTCACAAACCACCACCGGAATCTCCGCATGCACTTATGTTTATTGTTGCTAGTCCCAGTTGGTCATTTCCACCAGGGACTTCCCGACGCCCGTGTCCAAACCTGAGCCCGGCACACACTAGGTTCCCCAGGAATTCTCCAACCCAGGTCTTCTCCCCAAGTGCCTGGGGCATGTCAGTATTGATTCTGTCTCAGGTGACAAAGTGACCACCCTGAGGCCACAGCTGGGGGACCTGGAAATGGGGTGGGGGGACCCTCAATTCCTGGCTCTTCACCCCCCTCCCCGTCACCCAGGAACCACAAGGCAGCCAAGGTTAAGCAGACTCTTGGTGCTTTGTTATAAATATATTACGTACATCCAAAACATGACATTAAAATATTACTCCGTGTTACAGAAAAGATATTAAGGCTTTCTATTATTTACATTAAACAAGCAAGCACCTTTAAAAAAAAACCAAAAAATTAAAAAAATCCCACTCTTCCTCCTCTGACACATGCTGGCCAGAAGGGACACGGTGTCCCCTTCCCAAATGACCAAGACTTCTTGCAAGCACTGCGCCCTGCAGAGAGGTCCCCTGTGGAAATGTCAGATCTGCTGGAATACATGGGCAGGTGGAGGTGGGGTGAGGAGGGAGTGCCGAGACTCGGGCAGGGGTTCCACCCTCTTCCGGCTGGCTGCCCTCAGACCCTGGCTGAGTGCTGCCACCCTTGGTGGAGACGCCAGGCCACCGGTGGTGGCTGCGGCTGTCCACCCATGCAGACTTCCATGATCGGTTTGCAGGGCCATGTCAGGACAAAGATCTGGGGACACTTATGTGTCCCAGGGACGCCCCAGACCTCTGGGGCCAGAGGAGGAAGGGCAGAGAGGTGGCTTGGTGGCCCCAAGGTCAGCCACACTGAAGGGCCGCCTGGGGTAGGGCGGGCTCCCTCTTGTGCAGTCAGGTCCGCAGGCGGAGCAGCTCGGAAGGCCAAGGAAAGAATATGAAAAGAGGAAATGAAAAATCAGTGGCTCAAGTATTGTGTCCCAAGGGGCGGGCTGGGGGTGCCCAGGCCCAGCCCTGGAGTTGTCCCCTCCGCCTGGAGAGGCCAGCTCAAGCAGGCTGGGATTTGGCAGATGGCTTCGGTTTGGGGGCAGGGGAGGTTGGCAACCAGGCAGCAGGCTTGGCGAAGCTACTTGATCTTCTGGGCCCATTTCATGTCGTCCGCCCGAGGCTTCTCGCCCGTCAGGCCCTGGATGAGGTCCTCCAGGCGCCTCCAGAAGCCCACCTTCTCCAAGGGGTAGTTGAGCCAGCCTGCACAGAAACAGCACCAGGGGCGGGTGTGAGCGCCAGCAGCTGTCCAGGGATGTGGGCCGTCGGGAAAGGCTGCAGGCGGCCGGACTGACCCCTGCATTGGGGTGGGGGTGCTCGGCCAGGCGGCACCCCTCGCTCACTTCTGAGCGCTCCCCTGCCCCCCCTCCTTGACTGCCCGCTGAAGCTGCCTTCCTGTTTACGGCCCACAGGACACTCTGTGAGAGCTGTCGCTAATTTAACTTACTTCCCGTTTTACTTGGGTTCTCCCCCAATTACAATCAGCGTCAACCGGGGCAACACCATACACGAAGAGCGCCCAGCACAAGAGGCGCCCGCTATCTAGCGCTCAGGGCTCACGTGGCCACATTCCGGCCTCCCATGCCCCTGCCAAGCAGACGGTAACACGTGCATGCAGGGAGACAGGGGCTTGGAGGGAACTCGCTTCTTAGTAGGTTAACTCAGCTCCTACATGACCTCAGTCCTAGCCCAAGCCTGCTGTCCAGGGAGCAGGGCTTCAGGATGTGCAAAAAATATCTTGTGGCAGCTCTTATCTCCACAAAGAGGCAAAGCCCTGCGATGGCAGCAGTAGTTTATTAAACACCTACTACACACCAAGGACCGTGCTCCGGGCACCTAGATGTTCCCGCCACAGCTCCGAGACGGTGGGCTGTGAAGAGGGGCACTGAGAACCAATTTGTGGGGAAGGAAGTGACCAGCACCAGGAGGCTCCCAGGACAGATGGAGGCGGACCTGGGGTGGCCTGACTGTTTTTTGGAGTATTGGTTCTGGAAACCAGGGATGCTCTGCTGCTGAGCTACATCTTCAGCCTTTTTTTTTTTTTCTTTCCTCCCCTCATTTTGAGACAGGGTCTCGGTACGTAGTTCAGGCCGGCCTTGAGCTCACTTTGTAGCCCAGGCTGGTCTCAAACTCATAGCGGTCCTCCTGCCTCAGCCTCCCAAGTGCTGGGATCATAGGTGTGCTGCCACAAGCCTGGCTTCTAGCCTGTTTCAGTTTGTCTTTTTTTTGTTTTTGTGAGACAGGGCCTTGCTATGTAATTCATGGTGGCCTTGAAATCACTATGGAGCCTGGGCTGGCCAAAGATTCAGAGATCCTTCTGCCTCAGCCTCCAAGTAGGTGGGACCCAGCTTGGACGTATGTTCTGAGAACATCCTGGGAGGGCCAGCGCTGCCTGACTTCCCACTGTGACCTCTGACCCTGCAGCAGGAGTTGGGGGGCCAGTCCATGTCACTAGCGCCACACCTGTGGTGATGCAGAAGTAGGTCTCATGGGGTGAGACGTGATGGATACGGTGGTGTTTACGCGGCAGGATGATATGCCAGTCCTGCAGGAGGGTGACCCAGCGTGGCAGCCCAAAGTACGTGTGTGACCACTTGTGGATCTGGTTGGTGAAGGTGCCAAAGATGGTCAGGCAAAAGACGAAGCACTCCCAGGGGTACAGCTGCTCCAGGGCTTCTGCAGGGGGCGGGAGGGACCCACAGAGCGGTCACATGGGGCGGGGCCCCCCCAGCCCTGGGCAGTGCTGTGGGATAGCACCCCGTCCTCCTCCCTCCCCACCCAGCAGCCCATGACGGAGGGGCATGGGCAATGGCTCAGAGTGGAGTGCTGTTGCCAGCTAGCCTTGAACTCCCTACGTAGCCCAGGCTGGCTTCGAACTTACAGCAATCTTCCTGCCTCAGCCTCCTGGATGTTGGGATTACAGGTGTGCACCACAATACCCCGCTATGAATCTCAGTCTCTTCACTGTAAAGTGGGAATAAGGGTTTTCTCAGGTTCCTGAGAAATTGTTTACCTCTATATGATTTACCCAGGGAGAATCCCATGGGGTGCTGTGGGGCGTTACCGGCTCTTGAGCTGGCCTAGCCAGAGGCCCGCACTGCATTCAGACTTACCCTGAGGGCCGAGGCAGGACCTCCCCAGCAGGGCAGTACGGGAGGCGAGGCTGGAGGGCATTCCTGCCTGCCTCTGTGCTCACCCACTAGACTGGCTTGCAGGGGAAAAGCCCCTCCCCAAACAGGCAGCACCGAGGCATGAGGACATGGCTTTGTCTTTTTCAATGCTCGAGATGGAAGCCTTGGCTTTATCTACACTGGGCAAGTGCTTTACGCCGAGCCACAGCCTGCGCCTCTTCTCCCCAGAGCTGCAGGGTGGGCAGAAAATGCAAAGGGACACAGTGGGTCAGGGCAGAGCGCAGGGGTTAGTGAGGATTTAGGTCAACCGGGGCACATGTGTCCCGCCAGAGGGGTGGCTGTAGTTTGGCTTCAGCTTAGTGAAGCCAGGAGGGGACAAGGACCCTGATGGCGCAGGTCCTGACAGAGAGGACTGCCAGAAAGCAGTCAGGCACCCATGTCTTTAAGACCCGCCCCCCGGCTGTGAGATACTGGGGACTGAACCTGAGACCTCTATACTAAGCCACACCCCCAGCCCTTTGCAGACAGGGTCTCACTAAGTTGCTCATTCTTTTTTGGTACCAGGAATCAAACTCACGACCTTGCGCTTGCCAGGCAGTTATCTGTGCCACTGAGCTACACCCCCAGCCCACTAAGCTGCTCGCGCTGCGTTTGAATGTGAGATTCTCCTGTCTCAATCTTCTACAATGAAATAGCCCAATTTCATGGGAAGATGACCGCAGAGAAGATTTCCAGTCTCTATGAGCGGAGCTGGGCGTGGTGACGCACAGCTGTAATCCTAGCAGTTGAGAGAGGCTGAGGCAGCATTGCTGAGAATTTGAGGCTAGCCTGAGCTACATAACGATCTCAGGGGCAGCCTCATCCCCCAAATCAAAAAACAGACAAACCACCAGTATAAGCAGCGCTGCATACACCGGAAGCCCCGGAAGCCTCCTGGGGAGCTGTCCCCAATGCCCCTGCGGGCACCCCACAGGGACGGGCCCTACCTGTGCTTTGGGTGCGGAACTTGTAGGCCATGTTCAGCAGGGGCAGCAGTGTCACCAGGCAGTTGTCACCGTTGGTCTCGATGAAGTCGTGCCTCGTGATGGCTGTGGGGTCGATGTGGTGCTCTCGGAATGGGCGGATGAACGCCTGCAGTGGGGTGGGCACCGCCGACCAGTCAGCTGTGGTGCCCAGTACTCTCTGGCCTAAACCACGCCCGTCCTGGGCCCGCTGCCCTGCCCAGGCTCCTGGGTCATAGATGCTGCCCCCCCCATGGCCTCTGCTTGACCTCCCAGTTGAGGTCAAGCAACTGCAGCGGAGAGGGGTTGAAATGAAGTGTGGCAGGGACCTCTGCAGCCCCTGTGTGCCTTAGTCTCCCCATTTGTGCTACAAGGATTTGGAGACAACTTCCTACTTCTCCACCCGAGGCACCTGAAGGCCCCTGTGGTAACACATAGGACCACCCTGGTATCTCCAGCATCTAAGTCCTTCTTGGGGGACTGCCTGCCTTGCCCTCCCAGTACCAGTTGACCTGACAAGGGTAGATGCCAGGAGAGGAAAGCAGAAAGAGATGGACAAAGACAGCCTGAGGAGGACGGCTGCTGGACCATCCCTCAGGGTCCCACTATGCCTTCATTTCGCTTACCCTGAGATTGTCAGTTATGTGAATTAGGAACTTTGTTTGAGTAGAAGTTTGGATTAATTTTTTTTCACAACTAAAAAAAAAAAGTCTGATAGAAGATAAAATCCAAGGTAGTACTTGGAAGGCTGAGGCAGGACAACTGCTGTGAATTCAAGGCCAGCCTTAACTACATAGTGAGACCCTGTCTCAAAAAAAAAAAAAAAAAAATCCAATTAAAATCCAGGTATGGCTGGGTGTGATGGCGCATGCCTGTAATCCCAGCACTCAGGAGGCTAAAGCAGGAGGATTGTTGCAAGTTCAAGGCCAGCATGGGCTCCAAAGTGAGCTCAAGACCAATGTGAACTGCATAGTGAGACCCTGTCTTAAAAAGACCAAAAAAATATATATATAAATAAATAAATCCAGGCATGGTGGCCCACGCCTATAATCCTAGCACCTTAGAAGGCTGAGGCAGGAAGATCAGAAGTTTGACTCCAGCCTGAGTAATGAAGCGAGATTATTTTGAAAAAAAAAAAAAAAAAAAAAAAAAAAGCCCAGGACTATTGTTCTGTGCAAAGGCCCTAGATTCAGTCCCCATCAATGAAAAAAAATCCAGTGAACACCAACAGCCATGGGGGGAAGAGCGAGACGCGACCGTACACTGAAGGCAGGCACCTGTCGGAGCTCTGTGACCACCCCAAGCTGGCTGCTTTTGTGTCCATGAATCCCAGGGGATTCCTGCCCTGGTCTGGAGGAGATGTGCGAAGGACAGGCTAGACTGACGGCTTCCTTATCTTTCAGAAAGGCAAACTGAGGCTTAGAAAGGAAAGGAAACTCACCCAAGGCCACGCAGCCTGACATACGCACCTTCCCCACGATGGGCAGCTCCACGGAGCCCCAGGTGTCGGCCCCCCAGTGCACCAGGCCGGACAGGAAGTCAGCAATGAGCGCCCCTGCGACTGAGGACAGGAAGGAGGTGAGCCTGGGGCAGGGGACACATGGGGACCACCCCTGCGCCCTCCCCCCGGCGGGTCCTGAGTCATTCACTCACAGCCCGCGCACCCCTTCGCTGGGTGAGGAGGGAGTCTCTCCCCTGCTTGACACCGTCCCTCCTGTGGAGGAAGTCTTCACCTAAGGCCCTGCGCCCTTCGTCTTGCCAGACCTGCCCCCGCCTGGGGGAGACCTCTGCTTGGGGCCTGGAGGGGCAATGCGCAGCTCAGCCCACCTCTCCCCATCTGGCCCTGGAGAGAAATGTCCTTCTGGACTTGGTGCTAACCCCACACATAGGTCGCTTAGCCACCAGCAACTCTTTCCTTATCTCTGTCCTTCATCTGCTCAGAATCGAGCGAGGTTTCCAGCAGAGGCTCAGAGCCGCTCACGCACTCGAGGGCTCCATGTAACACAGAGGTTAAAGGCCATTAGATGAGGACACCCAGCTCCAACACACTTGCTGTGTGACGCTGAAAATGTTACCTAACATCTCTGTGCCTTGGGTTCCTCTAGTAAAGCAGGAATGACGATGATTATAAAAAACATAGGGCAGGATATAAAACTAACATTAAAATAGCCCGATGTGGTGGCACAGGCCTGTAACCCCAGTGTTTGGGAGGCTGAGGCCGGAGGATCATTGTGAGTTGGAGGCCAGCTTGGGCTACATACTGAGTTCAAGGCCAGCTTGAAGTACACAGCGAGACCCTATCTCAAACAAATGAACAGATAACAAAACAAAACAAACTTTTCCATTCATGGTTCAGTAGAATTATTTTGCTTTGTTTTTTGGGACAGGGTTTCATTATGTAGTCCAGGCTGGTTTTGATCTTAAGGTGATCCTCCTGCTTCAGCCTCCCAGGTGCTGGTATTACAGGTGTGTGCCAACGTGCCCAGCTGGAATGAATACCGTTAAAATGGTCATAGTACCAAAAGTGATCTATAGGTTTAAGGCAATCCCAGTGATGTTCTTCGCAGAACTAGAAAACACAACCTAAAATACACATGGAAAGACAAAAGACCCAGAAGAGCCAAAGTAATTCTATTTTTTTTTTTTTTTTTTTTTTTTTTGCGGTACTGGGGATTGAACTCAGGACGCTGCGCTTGCTAGGCAAGCGCTTATTCCACTGAGCTATATCCCCAGCCCCCCAAAGTAATTCTAAGCAAAAAGCGTAAGGCGGGTGACATCAAAATACCTAATTTCAAATTATACTGCAAAACCACAGAAACAAAACCGGCACGGTACTGGCCCCAAAATAGACACAGACCAACAGACTAGAATACGTGACACTGAAACAATCCCACACAACTACAGTTGTCTGATTCTAGACCAAGGAGCCAAATATATATTGCAGAAAGGCAGCTTCTTTAACAAATGGTGCTGGGAAAACTGGACAATTCACTTATAGAAGACTGAAACTGGATCCCTATTTCTCATCAAAAATAATCAATTCAAAGTGGACCAAAGGGGGCCGGGCATGGTGGCGCACACCTGTAATCCTAGCACTTCGGAGGCTGAGGCAGGAGGATTGTTCTGAGTTCAAGGCCAGCCTGGGCTACAAAGTGAGCTTAAGGCCAGCCTGAACTGCACAGTGAGACCCTGCCTCAAAAAGACACACATACACACACAAAAGCAAAGCAGATCAAAGGGGCCAGGGTTATAGCTCAGGAGCATAAGCACCTGCAAGTGCAAGGTCTTGAGTTTGATTCCTGACGCAAAAAAAAAAAAAAAAAAAAAAACCCACACAAAGTGGATCAAAGACCTTGGTGTATGACCTGAAACTTTGAAACTGCTTTAAGATAACACAGGGAAAACACCTGGGTCCACTGGCACAGGAAGATTTCCTGAACAGGACACCAACAGCACGGGAAGTAACAGCAGCAATCAATAAATAGGACTAAATCAAGGAGTTCCCACAGAGCAATGGAAAAAAATCTTTTCCAGACATTCTTCTGACCAAGAATTAATATTCAAAATGTATGAAGGTCTCAAAACACTTAACACCAGTCGGGCACATCTGTAATCCCAGCGCTTTGGGGAGCGGGGGTAAGGTAAACAGGATCGCTAGTTGCAGCCCCTCCTGATCCATTTGTAAGATCCTGTCTCAAAATTTAAAAAAATGGGCCAGGCATATAGTTCGGTGGCACAGTGCCTGCCCGGCAAGTGTGAGGTCCTGAGTTTGAGTCCCAGTAGCCACAAAAAACATTAACAATTTAAAAAATTACAAAATAAAAAGAGTAAAAATGTGTTGGGGATGCAGCTCAGTGTGAAAGCTCTGTTTCAACCCCCCAGTATCAAAAACAAAACATAACAACAAATACCTTTAACACCAAAAATCAAATAGCCCAATGAATAAATGGGCAAATGAATTGAAGGGACACTTCTCGAAACAGCAAAAATAGTACTTGAACAAATGTTTAACATCTCTAGCCTGTTAGTGAAATGCAGATCAAAAGCTACACTGAGCTGGGTGTGGTGGCGCCAGCCTGTAATCCCAGCACTAGGGAGGCTGAGGCAGGAGGATCACGAGCTTGAGGTAGACGGGGACTATGTTTAGAGGAACGGAAAGGACAGTGAGGAGGGAACGGGGATGGACAGGAGCAAATACATCACACGTGCTGAAGCCAAACTGTAAAATTTGCACACGCTAAGGAAAATCTGGTTTTATAAAAAGAGCTGCGGGGCTAGAGGGGATACCAGCTGAAGGGCACACTGCTTTACCCACGGAATTGAGTGAGTCCTCTTCCTTCATCTTGGAGAGAAGCTGGCTGCACCTTGTTCCCATGTCTCCGGCTGCAGGGTATTGGGCCATGGTCACACATGGCACCAGCAGGGCTGGGCTCCCATGCTGCCTGGAGACCGACTCTAACTCGGTGGGATGTCCCACTGCCACCCACAGGAAAACTGAGCCCGAGGGGCCAACAGCCCTAGAACTGCGCCACCCCTCCCCTCCCTCACTGGGGCCTCTGCCCCAGCTCCTGCCCTCCAGCCTTCCATGTCCTCAGTCTGGTCTTGGTTGGCATTTGCTGTTCCCAGACCCTGCCCACAGCATACCCTCATGCCCTCCAGGGCTTTGTGCGTCCTCCCTGGCACCGGCATTTCCTACACCAGACTTTTTTCCTTGTTTATTGTCTCCTACACCACAGGAATGTCAGTTCCAGGAGGGCCCGGATTTGTTTATGGCTGCGTCCTGGTTGCCAGCATGTATCAGGGCTCATAAAGTACAAAGAACAGCTGGGCGTGGTGGCTCACACCAGTAAATCTTAGCACTCTGGAAGGCTGAGGCAGGAGTATCACAAGTTTGAGCACAGTCTGGGCAATTTAGATGCTGTCTCAAAACAAAATATAAGGGCCGGGGATGTATCTCAGTGGTGCACTGCCCACCTGGCAAGTGTGAAGACTTGAGTTCGATTCCAATAAAAAAAAAACAAAAACCCAAAAAGCAAAAAAACAGAGCCAGGCATGGTAGCATATGCCTGTAAACCTGTAAACCCAGCACTCAGGAGGCTGAGGCAGGAAGATTGTTTGAGGCCAGCCTGGGATATAGAGTGAGCTCAAGGCCAGCCTGAACTGCATAGTGAGATCCTGTCTCAAAAAGACAGAAAACAAAAACAGAAAGGAAACAACCATAAAAGAAGGGATGGAGGATGTTATTTGGCACAAAGACCCTGGGTTCAAGTCTAATTCCAATTAATGAATGAGTGAATAATGAATGTAGGAAAAAAAAAAAACCCAAACAATAAACACTTGGCAGAGCTGGGCCTGATGGTGCACACCTGTAATCCTAGCACTTGGGAGGCTGAGGCAGGAGGATTGCTGTAGTTCCTGACCAGGACTTAAATGTGTGCTGCACTCAAGTCTGAAGATACTGACACCATGCCCACCACCTTTGGTGGGCGGAGGGCAGAAGACACTCACAGTCTTGTGGCTGGGTCAAGCTACTCCCAGACTCAGTTGCCCTGTGGACTGGCTGCCCGAGGCTCGGAGTCTGCATGCTGCTCGGGCTCTCAGCTGCTTGGTGACACAGGACTAGGGCCTTGGGGGACTGTGGAGGCTGTGGGGAGCCCCGGACAACTCCCTGGAGAGCAGAGCTGATGAGCCAGGGGACAGGCATCACATGGGACACTTCGGCCTCCCCTAAACCCGACAGGCACAACTGAAGGCCCCAGGCCTGCTTGAGTATGGGTGGGACAGGGGAGGGGTGACAGCTTTAGGCTGCTGCCTTGTGATCTGGGGGAGGGAGCACGGGGCAGCTGCCTCTCCAGCATGCAGAAGCCTGGGCACTCACTCAGGATGGGTGGGGAGCGCGCAAGGGAGGGATGACAACAGCATTTTCTGGCTGTGGCGCGGCACACAGGTCATCCCAGGCCTCTGGGGGGCTGAGGCAGGAGGATGGTAAGTGTGAGCCCAGCCTGGGCACTGTCTCGAGATAAAGAGAAAGAGGGCTGGGGACGTAGCTCATTGCAAAGGCCCCAGGCTCAGTTCTCTGTCTCTGTCACACACACACACACACACACAGTCTGTACTCGCTGCTTCTCGGTGCTCTGCCCACCGAGTGCACACTCCGCTCCCTTCAGGATGCAGCCCCCACCCCCACCCCTTGCTCACTTGCTCAATGCTTATCACACCACCGGAGGGGGATTCGTTATCAGTTCCACTTCTTTGACAAGCAAAGAGGCACAGAGAAGGCAAACAGCCATCCCAGGTCACAGGGTCAGGAAGTGGTGCCCCAGGACAGCCCGGGGGCTTCATGGCCCCCATGGCCTTCCAACCCATGAACTGCGTGCCTGCAGGCAGGGTGCTGCTAGCACTCCCACTGCAGATGGCCTGCTGTGGACATGTGGCCTCTACCAGGAGAGACAAGTGGCCATGTGGCAAAAGCCACAGTGGGGCCAGACAAGAGTTTTGGGCACACCGTATTGCTGTGTGGCCCTGGGCAAACTCCTTTCCTCCTCTGCGCTTTGGCCTCTTCATCTGCGTAACCACGGAAGCTGAGGTATCTCCATTTTGCCTGTTCTATAGCTGTGTACACATGAAGTCACATGGTATGTGCTCCTTGGGCCTAGCTTCCTGCACTAGCATGATTTACTGAGTTCCTCTTATCAGTCTGTGCACCAGCAGTAGTTCATACTTTTTGGTGCTGAGTAGTACTCCATCCACCGTCAGGTAGAAATAACAGATTCCCCCTCTAGCTCTCATTAGACATTTGGGTCGTGCTGCTTTGAACATTCAGGCTCAAAACTGAGTATAAACAGACTCCCTCGTTCCCTGGGTAAAGAAGTCAGACACTTTGGTGTTCTTTCTTTTGGTGTGTCTTTTTGAGACAGGGTCTCGCTATGCAGTTCAGGCTGGCCTTGAACTCACTTCGTAGCCCACCCTGGTCTTAAACTCCCAAAGATCCTCCTGCCTCAGCCTCCCAAGTACTGGGATTACTGGCATGTGCCACCAAGTCCTGCATTGATGCTTTGTTTTTAACCCCACGGTACTGATTACTGAAGTCTCCCAGGCTGCAGACCAGCACCTCAGAGGTACTGATTACTGAAGTCTCCCAGGCTGCAGACCAGCACCTCAGAGGTACTGATTACTGAAGTCTCCCAGGCTGCAGACCAGCACCTCAGAGGTCTCATCGCCTCTAATCCCTAAACTGCACACAGGCCAGGCGGTTACACATCTTATCCCCTTAACCCGCCTATGCATTTAATCCAGGGATGGTTAAGAAAAACCCCTGAGATAACGGCAGATGCACATGGAGCACGGGCGGGTCAGAGAGCAGCTGGGGGCTCGCCTCCTGATCCCTAAGTGCAGCTGGGCAGGGACTTCTTTCCAAGGACACTTGGAGGGGGACAGAGTGACAGTGTAACGGAGACGCCTGACAAGGGCCACCTGGGCCAGTGACTACGGCCACATCACAGCTGCAAGTCCAGCTGCACGAAGCCCCACTCCTCATTGACAGTGCCAGCTACCACTCCCGGCAAACCCACCCGAGGGCCGTGCTGCGAAACACCTGACCGTTCTCAAAACTGGCACAGTCTCAAGAGACTGTCACAGCCCAAAGAGCCTGAGTTAGTGGAATGCTAGATGGGATCTTGGATCAGGAAAAGGATACCAGGGTCAGCTAAGGTAATCCAGGGAACCAGGGGCTCTCAATGTACTGCCGGGCGCACTCTGCAACAATGTGATGCTGTCATGAGACGTTAATAAGGGTGTGGCGCCTGGCCGGTGCGCTTGTCTGGCACGCTGGAGGCCCTGGGCTCTGTCCTCAGCATTGCTGAGAACACACAGGCGCACATCACATGGAAAAGCGGTAAAGTGGGACCACGGGCAGCTGGGACTGTGTACCCCCTGCTCAGCTGCTCTGAAAATCTCAGACTGCAAAAAACAAAGTCTATTCAAACAAAGCAGAAGCTCTCTCCCTGTGTCTTCAGTGAGGGTCCCCACCAGACACAGAGGACTGCCCAAGGTCATGGGGCAGTGGGGGCAGCCAGGGTCACTTACAGGGACACGTCTTCCCCTACCAACGGAAGCCACGCGGCGAACGTGGGCGATCTGCTCTGCCCCAGCTCCCCTCTTGGAGCCTCAGTCTTGTCATCTGTCGAGTGACCCGCACCTGCTTTCCAGGGTGCTGCAACCCGGACGGATGTCAGGCTCAGTCCAGGCAGGGAGGAGTCTCCACGTGTTCCCTAGGGAGCTCTGGCTCCAGACGCCTGCCAGCCTGCCCGCCCTCGAGGCCGAACGGGACCGGGAGGGGCGGGCAGCAGGGCAGCACACAGAAGCTGCTTTGTCCCAGCTCTAGCTGAAGCCCAGCTCATCCTGGGGTGGCATCAGCCTAGTCAGCACTCTTCCCTGCAAACATGGAGATGGAGAAGGGGGCCAGGACTTGAGACTGTCCCTGGGCCCCACAGGCCACCTGGTGGGACTTCTCCACCCCTGCCAGAACTCGAGAGGCCAGCTTTGGAGGTAGAGAGTGAGGTGCCAGGGGACGACGCAGTGGATGCGGCTCAGGGGGTGCCAGGCCCCACAGCCTTCTTCACTGCTATGGGCTCAGAATCAAACCTAGCTTCAGACTTCCGGGAAGATGGCGACCGGGTAGGCAGCAGAGAGAGAACCTCCCAGGGGATTACCACCCAAACAATGAAATATAGCAATATGAAGACAGAAATGAGGACTTCCGGGAAGAAGACGACCACCTGAGAGAGCGAGTGCGGAGGGAAGAACGGCTTCAGCTCCTGAACCCGACAGAGAACGCGCTACTGGGACAAACTGCGCCAAACCGGGCAGCACTCCGGATCCCGCTCAGAACCCCACCCCCGCAGCCAGCGCTGCGCGAACTGGAGCAACAGCGACCGGCTGGCAGGATTTCTTTTTTAGTACTACTTTTTTTTTTTTTTTGGCAGTACTGGGGATCGAACTCAGGACCCTGCACTTGCTAGGCAGGCGCTTATTCCACTGAGCTATATCCCCAGCCCCCAGGATTTCTGAGTCGGGGAAAATCTCCATCCAGGGAAAAACATCTGAATGGCACTCCTGTCTGCACGATCACAGGGTGAGTTAAGTGCGCGCTCTAACCGGTTTTTCCTGAATCGGGAAGAAGCTCAGCCTAGCAAGAGACATCAAAGCAGCTTTAAGGACTGCAGGATCTCCCGGGTGGGAAGACCTACTTAGGCACCCCAACAGGTTTTGTGAGGGGGGAAGGAGCTCCACCCAGGGAGGAACACCTGGGTGGCCTATCTGCAAGAATCCTGGGGTGGCGAGCTGTTTATTCGCCCCAGCCAGGTCTTGGGGTAGGGAGTAGAAGCGGAAATCTCAGTAGACAGCTTAAGGGACATTCTCCCAAAGAGAAGTAACCATTGGAGCAGCCTCTGCAGCAGACCTTTGCCTGCTGAACTGTCTGTGGAATTTATAGCTCCACAGTTTGAATCTGATACCCAAAAATGGGAAAACAGAGGAACAAAACGCAGTCTCAAAACTCAACCCCACCCAGAACAAGTTTTGAATGTGAAGATACAG
>PVLD010013669.1:0-55161 GCA_004027595.1 Dinomys branickii | reverse complement strand
TTTGGGAAATTTTCTGCTATTATTTCAGCACATATTCTTTTTATATCGTTTGTGTGGTCTCCTGCTGTTTCACTCACTCCTGTTACTCGAATTTTGTTTCGTTTTGCCTCATTTTGGAGCTGTTGGATTGATTTTTCTTGTGTCTTTGATGATTTTATGAGATCTTTCCTTTCATGCTCATAAGTTGCCATGCTGTCTTCAAGGTCTGAAATTCTATCTTCGGTTTCATTTAAGCGGTTTTGCAAGCTTTCCATGGAAGTTTTCAAATCCTGGCAATCTCTTTGGACCTGTTTCATTCTTGGTAATTCATTTTGAAATTGCTCTTGTAACGTTTCCATTTGTTTTCTATTTTCTTCTAATCTTTTATCTATTTCTTCTCTATGTGTATGGAACATTTCTTCCATTATAGTTTTCAGTTCATTTTTTGTCTGAGAGATCATTGCAGGTATGTGGCTTATTTCTGCTTTAATCTCTTTTATGGTCTGTTGGAGTTGTTTCATTTCAGATGCAATCGTTTCATAACTTGCAGGTATGTGGCTTCCTAGTTCCCCTGTAGCCTCACATTCAGGACTTGTTCTGAGTGGGGTTGAGTTCTGAGACTGTGTTTTGTTCTTCTGTCTTCCCATTTTTGGGTATCAGATTCAAAATATTGAGCAATAAATTACCCAGGCAGTTCACCAAGCAAAGGTCTGCTGCAAAGGCTGCTCTAATGTCTCCTTCTCTTCAGGAGAATGTCCCTTAAGCTTTCTGCTGAGAGTTCCGCTTAAAAGCCTGTTCAGATGCTGGTTTGTGGGGTGAGCTACTCCCTACCGAGAGACCTGGGTGGGGTGTGTAAGACTGCTCCCCTGCCCTCCCGGGGTTCCCTGCAGGTATAGGGACAGATCTCTTCCCCCACTCAGTGATCCGATCGCGAGCTCAGATAGCTCACCAGTTTTCGGAGTCCCTGCAGACAGGAAGGTTCCAAAGTGCCAGTTTTTTGTGCTATGCTCGCCATTCGCCACTCCCAGCCACTTCTGTTTCCTCGCGCTCTCCGGGTCTGGGGGAGGGAGCGGGATGCTCCGCTCCTCTGTGCTCCTCACACAGCCTTGGCCGTGGACTGCAGGCCGCTGAGGGCCTTGGCTGCATAGCCTGCCCGATGCGTGCGAGATCCGAGACCGCCCCGCGTTGCTGCTGCTAAAAAGCCAATTTCTGACGGGAGTCGCTGGTTAGCTGAGCCGGTTTGGGAGGCAGGAGGGATCAAGCTGGCTGTGCCCCCAGGGTGCTCAGACCCAGCCAAGCCACCTCCCTTCCGCCGTGCGGAGTGTCCCTGGTGCCCAGCGTTTTGGGCTTTCCCGCGTCTCTCCACGGCAATTTGGGCCGCCCTACCGCATCTCCCCCGGCAGCTCAGAGAAACACGTTCAGTTTGAACTTCCCAGCTAAGGTCCTGGCATTCACGCTCGCCAAGTCTGTCTCGAGCTGGTGGTGTTTATCAAGGAGGATTGCTCCTTTGCTGCTCACCTGGTCAGCATCTTCCTGGAAGTTCTTTACCTACTTTCTCTTCCAATAGATTTAGTGTTTCTCTTTCAATATTTAGGCCTTTAATCCATTTTTTACTTTAGCTCAGTGCATGGTGATAGACATGGGCCTAGTTTCAGTCTCTGGAAGTGGTGAGCCAGTTTTTGCAGCACTATTTATTAAAGAGGTTATCTTTCTCCCAGGGAACGTTTGGCACCTTTGTCAAAGATAAAGTGTCTGCGTATGTTTGTGGTTGTCACTGCATCTTCCAGTCTGTTCCACTGATCCTCAGGTCTGTTTTTGTTGCTGTTGTTGTTTTTTATTGTTGATGTTTTGTTGCCAGTACCATGCTGATTTTAACACAGTAGCTTTGCATTATACTTTCAAGTCAGGGATGTGATGCTAGCTGCCTTGCCTTTGTTGCACAGGATTGCTTCTGCTATTCTGGGTATCTTCTGGCTCCAGATGAATTTTAGGAATGTTTCCATCCCCTTCATTCTACTGTAAAATGAAAGCATTTTGCTATGTTCTTTTAGCCATCACTATAACTTCCATTTTTATTTTTCCCAAATAGTATTAACTTATATCATTCAACCTGGAATGAAATGTTTCTATATTTCAATCTCACCATCATCACTTTGGTGCCACTTTCTCACTGTTCTCAACTCTGCTTCTTGCTAACACTTTGCACTTTTCTAGATAGTCTTGCCAGAAAATTTCCTTGTCCTTAATTTGCTTTAAGTTATCTTTCATAAATTCTTGATGCATTTGGTCCAAGACACAAAATCTTTTGGAATGTGTCTTCTCTCTTCTTTCAAAACATCTTTCCTCCTGACTCCCCTTGCAGATTTCCATCCTGTTGTGGTTTGTTTCTGCATGTCCCCGCAAATCCTCATGCAGTTATAGGGTGGCTTTTAGAGTTTATGACTGATCCATGATCCAATGCTGGGACTATGGGTGTGACAGCTATAACTGCCCTAGGGCAGATAGTTTGCTGGGATTATTGGATGTGAGAGCTATACCTGCCCTAGGGCGGATAGTTTGTATATGTAAGGGAGAGAAAGAGGCTGCTGGCTGCCATTCCTCCCTTCTTGCACTTGTTACTTTGCTGTGTACGGCCATGAACTGTTGCCTTCTGCCATATGTCATTCTGCCTCACAGCCAGCTGATTATGGACTGAAACCTCCACAAACTGTAAGCTAAATAAACCTTTCCTTCCTTCATTTGGGCATTGGGTATTTTGGTTCACAATGAGAGAAAAGTAACTAAGACACTTTCCCTTTCTAAGATCACAAAACAGGAGTTTCTGCCAGTTTCTCACTATTTCCAGCCATGCCACACTGCCTGGTTTCCCACAGTTCTACTTAAATGACACTGCCTTCTTGAGCATTACCAATTACCTCCAAACCCGTATGACTATGACTTTAATTCATAAATATATAGAACCCCATCTTCTACTTTTTCCTTCCTTAATAGCTCTACTGATCTAATTTTTCTTTAATCCTTATGCCTAATAATATCAAGTAGATGGTGCTTTCCTTAAGTTTATCTTCAAGGATAGAGTCTTCATTTGCCACTTACTTGTTTCCTTCTGTTTTATGTTTTGTTGTTTTCATTGCTGTTTTCTTTTGTTTTGTTTTTTCCTTGTAAAAGTAGCTTATAATGTAAGGCTATGATTTTAAATGTGTGACCAATTTACCTTGAACCAGGTAGTTCAGTTTACTTGTCAGTAATGTGCTAGATTTGGTGATGAGAAATATAAGGAATAAATTGAAAGCTCGGTTTCATGCTGCATAAAAGTTCTCTTGAGCCCAGGAGTTCAAGAGCATCTTGGGCAACACATCAAGGCCCTGTCTCAAAAATGGCCTTACGGTTTTGCAGATAGTTTAATTGTGTGTGTGCGTGCGCGTGCGTGTGTGTATTTGAAGTGTTGCGAGACAGTGCTGTACCGAATTACACAATGGAATAAAATTATTCTGTCATACCTACCTCTGTCATGTTGGCTTAGTCAGCTTGTCACTGGCATGACAAAATACCTGAAATAAACAACTTCAGGAAAGCATTACTTTGATTTCTGGTTCCACATGTTTCAGTTCATGTTGAGTTTGTTCCATTGGAGAAGGTCTGGGGAGTTCATGGTGGAAGTGCACGGTAGACCAAACTATTCACCCCATGGTTGCTTGGAAACAGAAGCAGAAGGTGGCAAAAAGCCAGGGAAAAGGACCCAGGGACAAGATACAGTTTCCTGACGTTGTGCCTCCATGATGCCCTTCATTCAGTGAGGGCCTACCTTCAGTTTCGATCAACTTCCAATTAGTTCACTGATGAAGTTAAAGTCTGTGGGACGCCATCACTGTTATCTGTCTCTTCGACACTGAATACTGCCCACGGGGGACCTACATAAGTGCTCACATTTGAGATCCATTTCCTCTTTGCTTTCCACAAAGATGGATAAAACCCCACACATTTGTGAAGCAAATTCTGCTTATTGGTAGTCTGGTGGCCTCACTAATTAGCATATAGTGATCAGCAATGCAAGGGTAAGCTGACATTAAGTAGAACTCTGTTTGCCATCTTACATCAGTGCCGTCCTGAAGGAGAGCTTGGGGAATAATCACTGTATACACTCTGCTTTTTAGAAATCAGGTTAAACCCTTTACTAGCACTTTAAGGCAAGATTCATGTTTTTCTTTGTCTTCTTTATGGAAAGTTTAATAGCAATTTCCAACCCGCTCGCTTTCAAAGGACATCTTCAGAATCCTGTATGCTGTCTCATTGTTCTAGTTCCAATTTCAGGAGCCTTTCAGTTTGACGTAGCCATAACTCCACATCCCCAATCTAGCTTTGGAGAGTTAGTGGTAGAGAAAAGGAAGGTATGGGAATTAAAACACATTTTGTGTGGTCTCTAATTTACACAATGAAAACTATTTT
Organism: Dinomys branickii; assembly: GCA_004027595.1. Lineage (NCBI taxonomy): Eukaryota > Metazoa > Chordata > Mammalia > Rodentia > Dinomyidae > Dinomys > Dinomys branickii. Next base: position 50,736 of record PVLD010013669.1, on the reverse strand, counting down.
TTCCTCAAGACATAATATTTGTCACTGTGATTCTGCATCCAGATTCAGACCCTTTGTTTTCCACCTCATAGTTGTCAGACATGCTCTTCAGCTGGGTATATTAATTTTTTTCTCACATATTCCTATCTTCATTTCATCTAATAATGTTGAACTTTACATGAGCTTTGTGCTCCTGCTGTTTTGTGCCCCAATTAATGGTGACTAGCAAAGGATTTTCCTGCCCTTGCACATTTCTAGATAAACCCATTTTCACCCCCTCTCCATGGCTCAAAGAAAAGATCCATTTCCGTTCTTCAGTAGGACTTGAATATGATTTGAGAGATGACTCCCAGAAAAGCAGTACATCTTTCCTTTGTCATTGTTTTGAGGTATTCCTCTTCAAAGAATATTCTCTCTATTTCAATAACATAAATAAAAACATCTTCTAACTTATCCAGTGTATTCTATCTTTGACACCTACAACATAGTTAAAAATTATAAAAGACTTTTCTGAGCACAATCTTGCCTATAGCCAAGAAGGTCTTAAATTTTGTCTTCCCTGAAGTTTAGGAGCCTACCCTGATGACACAAGCCAGTCCTTCATTAAATTGAAAGAGGCAGAAACACAGAAAACATAGTTGGTAACATTTCCAACATCACCAAATGTTCTTTTAATAAAAAAAAGTTGGAGAATTTCAAGTGGGAGAAAATTTAATGCATTAGAATATCATGCTATTTATTTCTAAAATTAATAATCTTCACCAAGATTCAATGTGGTTTGAACAGGATATTTGGGTGAAAATCTTCCTATCTATAGGGAATGTGTGGTTTCTCACTAGAGTTCTTTATGAGTTTCTGAAATTCATCATGAATATGAAAGTCTATTATACACTTTTGGAAATCTAATGGGCAGATTATTCTTTACTTAACATATTCACCACTAGTGCTTAGCATGAGGTAAGAGTAAAAAGTTAAAACAATGCTGTACTGTAGAAATTAATTGATGTTAGTGTAGCTCCAGGAGTACATATTCCTATCTTCCATCTGTATTTATTTTGTAATGAATGTGAGTACAGCCTTCTGAGAATAAATTGTGTTTAGGAAAAGACTCAGTGGAATTCTAAAATTACTGACAAAATCAAATCTTACTACAAGATTAAGCACCTGGCTGGTATTATAATATGCGACAATGTTTGAAAGTATCTAGAAATTTTCAGCCTAGATACTAACAGTGAGTAGTTTTTGTAAAGTGGTTTATTCCTTGCGAATTGTTATTGATTACTCATTATGCTAAATTCACTATAGCAATATACTAGGAAATTAAAAAATCAAAATTAGTATTCTTAAAGAATCATGTGGAACATCCCTGTAGTCAAAAATGCTGAAAGGATATCAGAGAAAAGTACAGTGTGGCAGCAGTGGAAGGGTCAGTATAGAAAATATTTGACAGAATAGAGTGAATGCAGGATCTAATGAATGTGATCAAGAAAGCAAAATGTCTAGTACTTTGTGAGTGGTCAGAGTATAATATCAAGAAATATCATCTTCTTTAAAACTTAGGGAAGCTGCCCAGAAAGGAGAAATATAAATGCTAGTTGAGAGAAAAAGAAATGATCATGGTAATCTTCAGTGAAAGCATCAGAGGAAAACATCCTAAACTACGAAGATACAAAAACAAAGATATAAAGAAGCAATACATGTAACACAAATGTTCAGAATTTCTTAACTTTTATAGTCTTCAGTAAACATTAACATTAGGCTAGAAAACCTCCAGGAGCCCTGGATAACTACAGCCATCATCCTCCAGGGAATATGCAAGTCTGTGGTGAACCCTAGACAATGCACATGGAAATGAGCATGCATGGTGACCTTTATGTTCTTTTCTCTTTAAATACACAATGTTTAGGAAACACTTTCTAGGACACCTTGGAAGTAAATGTATAAAGAAATAAATATAGAGGTGCTGGTTGCAGAAAATTTACATCAGTAAATATCTGGCGAGTGTGTGCAGTAGTGCAGAGTGAAGTACTGGGGACACACTTTTGAAACAGGGCCCAACTGAGGGAGAAGAAATTCAGTGCAAGAAATGAAAGGGGACTTGGAATGCTGAATGTGCCTCCGACTAAACAGGTTCACCAAGCTGTCTTGTTAGTTTGTGACTCACAGTGCCCAGTTGTTTCTTATCCAACTCCAGGGTTGTAGATGTCTATAGCGGAGTAAGAGTCCCATCCACAAACACAATGATTCTGTGGGTCAGGCATGCAGAAGGGCACCACAGGACCTAAGGTAGAATGACATGAAGTAGCAAGCTTGGTCTATATCTGGCCTCAATTGGAACTATGGACCTAGGCACTTAGTTGAGGCAGGACACTTTCCCACAGCATGGGTTTCTCAGAGTGTGGAATATGGGATCTGAGAAAGAACCCTCCCAGAGGAGCTTGTGGATCACGAGCGCTCCTTCTGGGAGATCAAGACAAAAAGTGCAAAGATGATTCCATGCTTGACAGAAGTCAGGCATGCAGAACAATTTTCTCTGCATTCTGCTGGTCAGTCACGCTGACTGAAGAGAGAAGGGGACAAAGATATCCCCTCTCAATGACAGGACTGTCCAAGAATTTGAAGCCATGCTTTAAAATTGCTGTGGTCGATGATGACAAAGAGGAAAAATGTGATTCACTGTTGTGATGGTTAATGGTGGTTGTTGACTTGACTGGATCGAGACACCTAGAAAATTGGCGAAGACACTTTTACATGCATCTGTGCCATGTTTCCAGAGAGGACGGATTGACAGGTGGGCCAGGAACTAAGACCAGAAGGTCTGCCCTGCACACGGGTGGCACTGTTCAGTTCTCTGGGTGGGGTGGGGCATACTGGATGGAAAAAAATGCAAGACGGGAGAAACCTATTCTCAATAGTGCAACTCAATGCGATTATTTTCCTACTGAAATTTCTATCAGACATCAGACTCTAGTTTCTTCAACCTTTCAGTGTAGATTTGCACCAGTGACTTTCCAGGGCACTTCCAGGCCTTCAGCCTCAGACTGGGGCTGCAGCCTTGCTCCCCACATTCTGTGGATTTGACCTCTGGCCCTGAGCAGCTTTTGGTTTTCCTGACTCTCCAGCCTGTAGATGGCAACATGAAGACAATTTGGCCTCTATTTATGCAAACTAACCTAATAAATCAGTCCTTATGATTCTGCATACATTCTGTTGGTTCTATTTCTCTGGAGAATCCTGACTCATAAAACCATGAAATAAAAGTAGTGTGTTAGCAATCCTTTCCAAGCGACCCACCAAACATTACACACCAGTTCCTGTTTTTTACAAAATTCATGTGATTCTATAACGATGGTGCTCAGGACATAATTTCCTACAATCTGGAGGTTGGAGGAAACAGCAGAAGCAGTGAGGTCACTCTTACTACCTTGGTACCCTTCTTCCTTGAAACACATCATAAAGCCTGGGGAAAATAATCGGACATTCATCTGAGGCAGGTCAAAAGATCCTCATTTGAGAGGTGTCCTTTCCCTACCCAGAGGAAAAGAACATCCTTATAAAGAAGACACAAGGACAAAGTAAAAACTCTGAAAAAATAGATCTTGCTTGAAATCCTCCCAGTCTATTTCCAATAGATGAGAATCTGTTTTCCAATTATATATCTCTACAATTTTTCACTCTTCATTAAACATTAAAATGTACATTTTGTTTTCCCTTTACTTTGTCTTTATTTCTAAAGGATGAAACAAATTTAAGCGCCTTTTGCCTCCTAAGCTATCTTTTGTTGTAAGAACTTCAGTCACGAACCTAGTCATGAGTGAGGAAAAGATCCTTTTTCTTATTATAGTCAAAATTGGGCGGCACGTAACAGACAGCCACATTAACATTGCTGAAATAATGAAAACCCTGTGTTGACAATTGAAAGCCATATTTCTGATTCAAAATTACACCATGACAAGCCCAAGGGTGTAAAAGCATCTCAAGCACTGTTTGATATTTGTTGAAATGAGATGACTTGTAACTATGCGTGGTTCTCTAACGCAAAAACAATGCAGATTAAAAATGATGCAATTATCTACCCAGATGTTTGAACTATCAGTGCTTTCCATCCCTTTCACAATTTCACCAGCCCTTTGCTTTAAATTGTTCTTTCCTCTGAGGTGTTTGTCGTGGCAAATTTAGATAGAGAACTCAGTTCACTCTAGATAGCCCGTCACCATATGTTTTGTTTGGGCATGAAAAATGAGCATAACTCAAGTCTTTGCAACTGAGAAAGGTAGAGTTTCCATCAATAGCCATCAAGTTTCAGTAATGAGGTTTTAAAGAGACAGCTTCGAGTGCGACTCTTCGGAAACCCCGGCAGCAATTGTGCTTTAGCTGCAGGTTCCATGAGCCAGCCACGGGGCTCGGGCTGCACGCAGCCGCTTGCTATGTCACCAGTGCTCGGTGCCCCTCTATGGCATACATCTGGTACCGGTTCTCCTTCAGAGAGCATCTGCTGCCAGGAGAGGAAAGCTTTTAATATGTTGATTTATCATCTTTAGATACAGGTTTTTATTGCTTGCATTTGAATATTGTATTTAAGGTGCTTTTGTGATTACAGATGTTTTACATATAAATGGCTTTACATTAGAAAAAGCTTTTTTTCAGTATTTTACAGGAAACTTCACATTCATGTGTTTTACATTTTAATATCTTCTTCTGCATTGCTAAGCGCTTGTGAATTACTTTCTGACTGTAATGGCAGTTGGTATGAGGAGGAGCATCTGTGACTGTTAGTGCTTCAAGGAGAAAATGAACTATAAGTGATTTTCTCCTTTCTCCCCCTCTCTCTCTCTCCCTCTCTCCCTCCTCCAACCCCCGGCGCCAGAAGTTATTAATTACTAAGGGGAAGCCACGTTTGTTATTTTACCCCAAAAGGGATAGGTCACTACAAAAATAGCTTTCCACTCCATAACCTTTGTACATCAGAAATTTATGCCAGTCAAGTTTTTCCACTTTTCTCTCCTTCGCTTCCTGTCTAAGAGAATCTGGAACGCTGAGGGACTGTATAGTCTCTGAAATAATAGCACCATCTACTGGCTGGTGCTTGGCTCATTCATCCTGAGAAGGAAAGGTTGGAGAGACAGCGGCTGGCCAGGGAGGAAGTGTGCTAAGCCGGCTTATAATGTGACTCTAAGTAAACAGTATATACATGAAAAATGTGGAAATCCTCACCTACAAGCTGAAACCAAGGATAGTAACATATTGGCACAGTCACAGTCAGTAAAAATTATGAAGTAACCTTGTTCTTTTAGCAAGACTGTAAGATAGGTATCAATTACAAATTTACGTAAGATAGTCTATTACCATTGACATTGTTTTAGTTTTTTATTGTATTCAACTTATTTTATATTCATTTAGTTGGTGAGGTGTACAGGAGGTAGACTCTCCAAAAAACTTTTTTCTGAAACAGAGTTTCATTATGTAAGTAGTTCAATGTCATGCTTCACCCTCTTGGAATGCTGGGATCACAGGTGTGTCTCACCATGTTCAGCCAAGAAATACCTTAAAGAGATCCTTGTGTTTGAGCCTCACATCAAGACACAATCAAATGTGTTTTATCTCTACAAGGAGTGCCAGCGTATCTCAGAACTGCTCTCAGGGGGAGGTGCTTGTAGGCCTGACTATTCCCTGTGCTTAAGTCACCTTCCCAGAGGAGTAATATTATTTCATTAAAAAAATCAACTGTCTGGATAAATGATCATTGAGAACATGTCTCAGAGCTCTCATAACAATATGCCAGTAGCTGTTTGAAGAATAGATTGGGACATTTGGATACGCTAATCTTCTTCCACGTAGATTTCTCTCAATGAGCAAGAGATTGTATGTCACTTGGTTCCACATGCAGTTTATTCCTTAACCTCATAACTGCTAGAGAACTGTCTGGCCTCCCACGTGTCAGATGCAGCCTGCAAAGCCTCTTTCTTCCCTGGACCAAGAGTCAAGTCATTCCATACACAGGGGAGTTTTATACTTTCTTTCTGTCCAGTTTATTATTTTTTCCTAAAGCAATTCAGCAGGATTTGTTGTTGTTCTCTGGTGTCTGTACCTTTTCCTCCCACTCCCATTGTGCTTCACCTTTGATTTCAAAAGGTGAATTAAAATTCCTCACTTTCTATGTTTTTAGTTTCATATTTTTAAATAGCCAGTGGGTTTTGCATAAGATAAATAGCTGGAGAAGAACTAGGCTCTCATCATTGATTTTCTTATTCTGGTCAATTTCTTTGAGACCCTAAGGAATATAATGAGTCGGAAACGAACAGTAGCACTATTAAAATGCCAGCCGTGAAGCTGAACTTATTACCAGATAGTTTAAAATTCTCCTTTATCTAGCACATCATATGAAATTCACCTCAAGCCTTCAGTGGCTTTTGCAGCCAAAGAGATTTTTCTTTATCCTCTTGTCTTTTTTATTTGTTTATTTGTATGATTGAATTTTGGTGCTGAGAATTGAACCCAACCCCTGAACGTGATAGACACACATTCTACCACTGGGCTACACCCAATCCTCTCCTGTCTTTTACAAAAGCCATTGTCTGTTTGACTATACTGTAGAAGCTAGATATGAGCCAACTACCAAGTTTTCTACTTAGTCTAAGTCTTGCCTTAATTATTCTTATAATTTTCATAGGTTAATGTTTTGAGATATTAACTTTATTATTATTCATAAGACAGAAATCTTGGCTTTATAGATGTACTTCCCTGATAGGGAGTGAAGCCAGTTCTCAATCAATCAATTAAATAGCCACTTGAGTTTCCTAATACCTTAAAAAAAAAAATAGAATATTGAAAGTCAAAAAGTCAAGTCCAAGAGAAGCTGAACAGAGAGATCTTCCACAAACACACACAGGTAATGATGATGAATGGTAATTTAGGTGCCAGTTTCCAGCCTGATGGGTTACACTTCACTGGGTCTGCTTTCATTGGGGAGGATGGACAAAGTCAGAAGATGAGAAATGCTGGGTGTTAAAGGAAACCAAAGGGAGAACTTACCTTTGATGAATAATTTAAAGGGACAGTAAAAATTCCAGAACTAAGTAAAGGGTTATATTAAGACAATGTTTACAAAACATAAAATATAATAATCTAGGGTAACCAATATACCAAAAGTTTAAATAAAGATGGAGAACATACAGAGGAGTTGAATTTTTCTGAAAACATTAGTAGACACAAATGTACCCTAAGTGAAGCTGAGGAAAGGAACACTTGGGGAAGATCCCACACAGGATAAAAACCATGGATGGGCTTCAAGAGACTGGCAGCGGCATGGTATTTCCCCACAGCACCCATCACAATCCACACAATAAGAGTTTTAGAGAAGCCAGGCTTAGATACAGGGCTAGTTTATTGGCTTCAAAGGATGCCTTCTAAAATCAGGGGCTTTTGGATCAAAGAGGACAAAACTAAGGGTTTTATAAAGTTTAGAAATCCAAAGAAAGGCCCAATGAAGGAAAGGTTCTGAGACTGAGACGAAGAGAACTTGGGATGGACCTAGCCTTGCCCATGCTGTGAATATCACAGCTTCAGAAGCAGAAATTTAAGCAGATGCGAACACACAGGAAGCAACTCAAAGGACAAGGCAAGGCTACAGCTGAGGACACCTGGATCGGATCCCAATTAAGTAAATAAAGACTGTTGCAGCAGGCATCTCACTCCTGAGGTAAAGGTCAACCTGGAGATAACATAGTTACCCTAAATTAAAGTAATTTATTACTTGGAGAAGTCCTTGAACCAGCTCCCAAGGTCGTGTTCAGTTTCCCATGCTCTCAATTCTATCCTCTTCCTTTGCATGAAAATCAAATAAACTTGAACTGCCCACAGTTCTTTGTCTCAGTCTCCGGAGAATCTTGAATTCTGTGAAAGGATTTTGAGCCTCCTGGAGCCCTAAAATTATACCACCTCTCTCTTTTATTTAAGCCTTCACTGTCCACTCGTTTGGGAGGTTACAGGCCGAATCAGTCCAAGATGAGCCAAAATTTGAATATGAAAGGAAATGGAGGTTCAAATTAAATTTGGGTTCAGAAATCTAAAATATATTTTTTCAGTTTGCATTTAGTAACTCAAAAGTGTGATCTTGGTGTGTCAGCTTAAGCAGCATGTAGGTGCTTATTATTGCAGAATCTTCGAAACTACACCACAACTACCAAGAAGAATCCACTTTAGATAGACCACTTCTGTGAGAGGCAGTCCTACAAACAAAAGAATAAGAGAGAAGAAGAGAAGACAACGTTAATGTTAGGTAACCGCTGTCAGCCTGCCATGCATACAATGTAGTATAAAACTGGTCACAATTTCACACAAATTACACAAAAAATAGAAGAAGCGGTTACCTAGAAGTAACCACTAGGTAAAATTCTTCTAAAAGTAGAATTGCACTTAGTTCCTTGACAAAGATAAAACTGATTTTTGTCATCTATACTCATAGAGACCGCAGAGCTAATTCTTTTTTTCTTTTTTTTTTTTTTGCGGTACTGGGGATCGAACTCAGGACCCTGCACTTGCTAGGCAAGCGCTTATTCCACTGAGCTATATCCCCAGCCCCACACAGGGCTAATTCTATAGATAAGTATTTACAACTCCAGAATCAGAAAACCAATGACTTCTCATTGCAGAGTCTAAAGATAAGTCTTTCTGTCAGGTCTTATTGTACTCTGACAGAAACATTCTACAAAGAAGAGGCAGAGTGAGCAGCAGTCTCCTCAAAGAAAATTTCATCATTTTGCTGTTATATTACCAAAATGAAGTTCATATTTACTGTTGGGAAATACTATATTACCTAAGCAATTGAAGAAAAGACTTCGACAGTGTTCATTTTCAATATCCCGGGCTATGATCACATATACAGATTTAATGTTACAATCATACCTCCTCAACTTTGGGAAATTTCCAGTACAATCAATGAGACTGTAATCTAGAAGGACAGTATACATTTTGTAAGGATACCTTCTTCTTCTTTTTTTTTTTTTTTTTTTGTGGTACTGGGGATCGAACTCAGGACCCTGCGCTTGCTAGGCAAGCACTTATTCCACTGAGCTATATCCCCAGCCCTACATTTTGTAAGGAAAAGAGTAAATATTGTATAGTAATGTTAGAGGCAGCTGAGTTCGATAGAAATATTATAGGCAGTCAGACAGGGCCAGGCCCTCAAAGGAGCCAACGTGAAAGACAAGATACCTGTGGGCCAGACCTCAAGACAAAAAGACTAAACAAATACACCCACATACCTCCCTAAGTGTCAACACCAACGATTGATTTTCTAAATAGGTAGTGATCACCTTGAAGAGTCATTGACCTAACCCCTTACAGGAAAACACCCTGTTCTGCATTCATGCCCTTTGCTATGTGACTTGCTTCCCCATTTGGTCCCAATTTAATTAGTTTTACCTGAACAATTCTTACTGGCTGACCATCATTTTGTCCATTTCCTCTACCTTGTATCCGCCTTTCCTTGTGGTTTTTCTCTATAAAAGTCTCTAGAAAAGACAATCTTGGTGTAACCCACCGGGCCCCCCTTCTGTCTCTCTCTTGGACAGCTTTTCTTTCCCTCAGTAAATACATTCTGCTCTTAACCTCCATTGTTCCCAAAATTCTTTCTTTGATTTTAGCGAACACAAACTCTTCTCAGATATCGTTCAAGTTAGGAGTTTTTATTTTCCTCTATCAGTAACTTTTTAACTACTCCACTTTGCCAGTGTGACACAAAAGAGAGAAACATAAAAAATAAACACAGTTATGTTCCAAAAGCATTTTACGTACAGTAATAGAAAGCATACTGATTTGACTTAGAGGTCATAGTTTCCAGAATCCTCTTTAGAATGTTCTGCAGGCGGATCTTATAAAACATAAGGTTGCTAAAGCTGAGGAGTAGGGCTTGGCACTCTGTGATCATACATTCATAACTCCTAGACTCTCTAGCAGTATCCTCACAAGATCTCTGCAACTAGACTTCAGCTCTGTGTTGTGAAGTTTTAGCATATTGAAGGCACTGCTTTGCTTTTCTCAGCCCTAAATTATTACACATAAAGACACTTAAAATGCTAGTTTGGTGATGCTGAGAGTGAAATTTCTTATTGTTGGCTTTTTAAACCTTACAGATATATCTGTGGCATCCGTAAAACAAACACTAGAATCATGCTAAATAAAGTATGCCAGTTTTAGAACTCTTGACAATTAAGAGCTTAATATTGTTAAAAATAATGTTAGCAATTGTATCTTTGGAATATGTAATGTTTCTTTGTCCTTTGATTATTAAACAATCAGGCTAGATAGATAGGAAATACATCTGGGGATATGGACAATTAAATTATACCCTCAAGGTCACAAAGTAAATAAAAGTTAAATCATGGCACAAAGCCTCCTTTTCTACCTCCTAGGGCACTTTTCAGCACAAAATAATGTCTTTAAGTAGTAATAGCACTAGTTGATAAAATCTTTTAAAATCTACAACTCTCTTCTAGAACTATCTTCAAATTCATGGGAAACCTAAACAGAACTGCTATGTGCACTTTTTTTAATCATGCCTTTTATCATGGTGCCTATCGCATTTACAGAACAATTTTAATTTGTTCTCAATGAACTGTTATGCACATTTTATTTTACATAAATAAAATAGACTATAAATTAACTAATAAACTTCTTCCTTGTAGTAAGTTATATTCTTTGATAAGATACTCACAACGGAGCTAATTTACCCGATGAAGTCCAAAGCAAATACTAGGCTTGTGCTGATCTTAAAGGTGTGTTTGATCTCTCACATCCGCACCCACCTACTGGAGAACATCTGCCCTAATTACCTTGTTCTTCTCTAAGCAAATATTAGTTGCTCCTGAAAGTACATATTATCGAGCTGTAAGTTCCATTAGAAAGGTCTCAGTTTTCATGTGTTCTCCTTCTCTTTCCATTACTGCCCTCTATATCTTCAGAGATTATTTAATGAAGTTAAGAGAAAAGGACTTTTGCATTCTTGGCGTGATAGTCCTGGTACAGAAATTGGGAATCCTTTCAGGCACAGTGGTAGAATGGATAAAGCATACAAATAATACGGCTGTTCTCCGTCCTGAGGTTGCTTTCTTCCTTCTCAAACTACTCTCAGTTTCTTCAGTGAAAGAAATCTGTTGGTACTGCAAAAACGACATTAGAATGCAATTTCTTCTTGTTAGCACTAGTGCGATTCTTTTGATACTTGCATATAAAAATTTCCCAACATGTTTTTGCAATAATGAATGGAAATGTATTCTCTCACAAACCTTTTAGCTTTCAGCTTAATGGGAAGATTCAAAAAGGAAAGTGAAAAATTATAAAAGAGAAGAAACTGTAAACTCCAATTGCAGGTACAGGCACTCAGCTTGTCAGCTTATAATGGACTTCATTTGGGACCTTGAAAGTTTTCACATTCTCTGATGTTACTGACTACTCCTATTTTTGGGGGTTTTAAATGTACTTTTGCATTGTTTAAGGAAATGTTTGATTCATATACCAGCTAGAACCTGAATTAATAAGATATTGGCAAAACAAGTGCACAAGTCAGCTTTTCTGTTGCTGGGCACAGTACCCGACACACATAACTTGAAGGACAAGAGGGCTAATTTAGTTTACATCTCTTTTTGGTACCAGGAGTCAAACTCAAGACACTGCATTTGTCAGGCAGGCACTTATGCCACTGAGCTATATCCCCAGCCAGCTGGTAGTTCTTATGGCTCTTAGGTGGACTGAGTCTATAATCATCTGCTTTCAGGAAGAAACATCATAAGGGGTGGGCTGGGTGGAACAAAGCCACTTTGTTCATGGTGACTGGAAGGCACAGTTTGGAATAGTGCCAGAGAGAAAAGCCTGAAGAACCAGATATGGCACCCAAAGGCACACTTTCGTGACCCACCCAGGTACACCCAGAAGTGTGCTCCGCCCACCGCCTCATAGCTCCCAAGCTCACCATGTTGATACCATCAAGTTTAACTCTCAGAAGAAAAAACATCAATCAGAAATAAGGAAAAACATAAATGGAACTTGATGGTGGTTTAGGCAAGAAAGTAGAAAGTCAACATGTGGCAGAGGAATAAATTTAGGTGTGAGGATGCAGAGTCCACATCTGTGATCTCTGACCCTTAAGATAGACTCTGTAATTACTGAGAGTTAAAGGAAAGAGTAATGTAGCTGTTATTATTACAAAGCATAATGATACCATTTTTAGGTGATCAAAATTGCATTATGACACTAAAATTTAAAAGGAAAAATGACACCTTAGTATTATCGACTGAGATGTATCTTCCTAAGAAGTATAGGCTGGAATTGTAACCCCCTATGTGAACATGCTTAGAGATATGGCAAGTGAGGATGTTTTAAAGGTTAGAGAAAGCAATAAGGATTGTAACCGAATGCAGGAGTGATGATCTTTTAAGATGAGGAAGAAATGCCAGTAATCTGCACACAAAAGAAGGAACACATAAGGATTCATTGAAAAAAATAGCCTTCTGCAACCTGGAGAGGCCCCAGCAAAATCCAATTCTGGCCGCACTTTGATGGTGGACATTTAGTCTGAGAAATTAAATTTCTGTAATTTAAAGAACTCAGAATGTAGTATTCTGTTATACTAGAGTAAGTCAATTAGTACACTCAGAAAATAAATTATAACCTTAGATAAACTTTTAAAACACTATAGTAAGTCAAAGAAGCCAGATACTACTTAATAAGTTTGAAACAACCTAGTTTGACTCATATATGTTTATATTAGAAAAGCAAAAGTATATTAGAAAGTAAAGTAGTGGTTGTTTAGGGACTGAAATAGAGACAGTAAAAAACAATTTTGATTTTTATAGACTAGTATTTCTTGGAGTGGGACAAATGTTTCAACATTAATTTTAGTGACAGATGAAAATCTTGTGAATATTTAAAAAATTGAGTTATGCACTTTTAAATAGGTTAATGATAACTCAGTAAAGCTGTTTTAAAAAAGAACTGCAAGCTGGGCATGGTAGTGCATACTTGTAATCCCAGCATTTGGGAGGAGGAGGCAGAAGGATTATTATGAGTTTGAGGCCAAACTGGGCTACAAAGTGAGCTCAAGGCCAGTGGGAACTGCATAACGAGACCTTGCCTCAAAAAGACAAAATAAATAAATAAATATAAAAAAGAACACTTTTACCTGTTTTTTTTCCTCTTAGCAATATATCAAGAGAATTTTGTTACCCTTTGACCATTCTTCTATAGAAATCCGTGGTTAACGCTTTGAGGGATTGGCTAAGTCACCAGCAGAGGGAAACAGTTTATACTAATTCCTCACAGCAAGAACATCTCCATGCGCCTTACTCTTTGGGAATCTCATTATTGTGGGTTATGAGTATAAAAGGAAGTGTAGATCCTCTGTGCCTGTTTGGTTAGAGAGCAGCTTGAAGACCATTCAACACTCAATACAGAGCATAGGTGTTTTGAGTAGCCTGTCCTGAGGCTCACTCAGGCACTTATTTGAATGTCCAGGCAGGTGACACAAGGCACTTAACCAACAAACACAAACAGCAGGCATTTAGAATTTATATTACCTGAGAATTCCCTGGAAGGGAGGGGCTCAGCAGAGTTCTGATAAAAAGGCTTTCCAACAGTGCTGAATGTTGATGGGCAGGTGGGATTTACCTTGAGCTTTTCTTGTGATTTGGAAACAGAATTGGTTTGGGGATTCCCGTATGGCCTAGGAGCTGTACAGTTTAAAATTGCCTTTGACACAGAGACACGGGGTTTGGATATACATTTGTATCCAGATTAACCAGAAATAATGCAGTCAGGGAAGAATAATGGGAATGTAAAAGAAGCCAATGGTCTTATACAATGGTTTCGATGAAGTCAACTTCTTTATTATAAGGCCTGAAGTAAACTTTTATTAAACATTTTCACATAATGTGTAAGAAACTAACAATGCCAGCTATTATAGTATTTCTATATTATCATGATGAAATGTCTTAAGCCTCTATAATCACTTTTTAAAATAGTCCAAATATTTTAAAATAGAAAATATATCCTACAAATAATTAGACAAAACTAGTTACTGTATAAGCATATTGACTATGAGTCAACCAAAATTTGAAGGTCATTCACTTAGATAATAATTTTATTTCTAGTTAGAAGTACACAAGAATCCATATGGGCATTTGGGGCCATAGCAAAATATTGACAGAAGCATAGAAAATTTTATTGACTGTGTCTTACACGCCACCAGAGTCAAGTCTGTAATTACAATGACTACTTCAACTACTGGTACATAACAAATCATCCTTCACATGTCCTAGAAGCAACTACATTTACAAGTCTAGGACAATATTTTGCAGCAGCAAGTTTTCCTTCTACCTTACAAGAATTCTACCTATTACAAGTTAGGGCAGAAAAATTAAGCAGTGTTATTTATTTTATTTATTTATTTTTTTGTGTGGTACTGGGGATCGAACTCAGGACCCTGCGCTTGCTAGGCAAGCGCTTATTCCACTGAGCTATATCCCCAGCCCCAAGCAGTGTTATTTAAATAAATGTCCTTGTTTCTGAAAATTTTGTCCCTGGCATTAAATGTTCTCTTTATTTAAACATTTTGACTTGGCAAATCAAATCCTTCATGATAAAGACATGACTATTTCTGTTCCTTCAATAACTAGGCATACTTTATGTATTTCCTACATGTTTCATGCTTAATTCCACATGAATTAATCTTCTTACAATGTTTTCCCTACTTCAAATGTCAGTTCTAGTTGGGAGTAGTGGTGCATACCTGTAATCCCAGCACTTGGGATGCTGAGGCAGAAGGATTGTTGTGAGTTCGAGACCAGCCTGAGCAAGGCCAACCTGAATTGCACAGTGAGAACCTGCCTCAAAAAGACAAAATAAAAGAAAAGTCAGTTCTTATTTTGTCCATATGATGAGTGACAATTTAAAGCTCAGTCTGAATGTTTAAAACTGAGTATCATTTCTTCTAAAATATTTCTTGATCACCTTATTTATTTTTGTAAGACATGATCATTCCTTTGTGTCTCCACACTGAATATCCATAAATGTTGCCAGTTTATATTTTTGATTTTCTTTAAAACTATGATTTCCTACAATGCTGGAACTGTATATTTTCTGTGTATAATTAACACTTACACAATAACTGGTATCAGATATTGAAATGAAGTAGGAAGGAGGGAAAGAGGGAGAAGAAGGAGAAAGCCTCCGCAAAGGTAAAATTCAGTTCCCATATTGGTAACAATTCTCTTACTCTTCTATAAATTTACTCATCTCTGCTAAATTTTATTCTGATATTCTTTTTCTATCTAGCTGAAATAAAAAATGATCAAACATTCTGTTTTGCCTCCACTAATATGGCAAATCTAATATTACCACAGTCCTGTTTCCCAGGTGCCTCAAACAACCAACTTTCCTTGAGGTCATTATGGTTTCAGTAAGGACGGAGCTCTCTGCGAATTAAATCTTTCTTTCTTCTTCCTTTTTCTATTTGTCTTTTCCTCTTCAGTGATTAAAGCTTGCTGATCTGCGGGACTGAATTTGAAGTACTCATCTCTTCGCAGCTTGTCTCAGTGCAGTGCTAGGAAGTCAAACAGAAGCAAGGGGCTGCATCTTGGATGTTTACCTGGAACAAGAAAGGATATTTTAAAATATTTGATCTCATTTCCTTTAACAACATGGTAGGAGCCATTTCCAGTTGTTCAACTATTGTCTATGTGGGTCATATTCCATAATACTGTTTAACTATGTAATCAGTGTTCTACCAAAAATAATAGACAATATTTTTGAGTATGCACATATAAAGATAATGAGCACAAATAATAATTAATATGTGTGAATAGAAAATGAGTTCATGTATCACTAATAGCCATAATCAATTCTATATTAGGTATTGGGCTTGGTTCTTTATGTCTACCAATGTATTGCAGCTTCATATCAAAAGATAAATACTTTTTATCCCTACTATCTATGTGCAGAAAGCAAGTCTGGTAAGGAATGTATAGTTTGAGCTAATGTATGTAGCTGATATTTGGCAAAACTGGTATTTAAATGCTTCACGTTCAGACTCCATACTTGAACCCATTATTATTGCCTTTATCCTACAGAATACTCAACTTAGCCCACTGGACGGGATAACGACACGTTGCCAAGCTTTAGCCTGTGAGAGCTGCAGGATCCTGTGTCTGTAAAAGGTTGGTTACTTCTCCCCTAAACTATAGTCTGATTGTGTTCGGTTTCCTTTATAGCTGTTCTTTTTTTAAAGCAAGAAAGTTTTGTTTACAAACTGAAGATTTCTGCCCATGTTTGTAACTCTAGTGTTAGTTATTTACAGCTTATTTTATACAGATTCACTTCGGACTTGGTTCCGAGTATTTCAGGTGAGTGATATAGGACATTTTCATCCATCTTATTTTGGGCAGCTCTGAATTAAAGGGCAGAGACTGCAAGTGTCCTTCCACAGCGCATTAGACACTACAGTCTTTTGAGTCCAACACGTTTACTTATTTCTCATGGATGCTGTTTCTCATACTTATTACTGAGTTTTAATCGCTTGTAAAATTTTAGTAGTTTACTGTCTATCATACTTGATCTAGGTATATTTGTTTATTATGAATTACCTAAGTTTTTTTTTTTTTTTTTTTTGGTTGCCCTTTTGTTTTTCTGGATTTTGCTTTGCTTCGACATGTAATTTTGGATAGGGATGTTTAATTCAAAGACCATATGTATTTTTCACCATAAGGATAGTGTTTCACACTTTAAAAAGATTTCTTTTATGTGCTTATTCTTGATTCTTCTGTATCATGTGAGTGCCTTTTGGCCACATTTGGGTATACATCCTTCTTCTCCAAGCCTTCTGTGCTCCCAGGGTTCTAGGAGATCATGTAGGGATTTTCTTACTCTTGGGCCATATCTGTGGACTCACTGTTATGACTAAGAGAATCAGGCAGGATGAGCGAAAATGTAAACTTAGGGTTCCTTATTCAAAAGTCAGTAGAAATTAAAAATGCGGACACATAAGTCTTGTCCTCTGTTGTCTCTGCATAGCCATGCTGCCTCTTATTTCTTATGCAGTGTTGTTCAAAATAAAGAAAAGCTTACAGTGTAAGTAATCAGTGGAAATGGTATTCTTTTCAGTATGTATATTGCCAATTTTGCAGGGTACAGGAGGGATGGGAGGGGAAGAGAAATGAAAAGGATCAAAATGTGATGTGTATGTGTTCTGCATCCCTGTGATGAGTGAGTTTATGTGTGCAAACATAGAATAAGAAAAATGCAAATATCAGCATTTTTTTCATATGTAGAATTAATGCAATTACATAGTTCACTTTTTCTGTCTCTGATAGGCATATTTTGTTCTATTAAAATAATGAAAATGCTAAACAAATGAATGCAAGTGTTCTATCTTTGTATCTCGGTACAGATATTCTGCCAATATTCTTTTTGAACAAGAAAAATTGAAGGTAAAAGGAGCTATGGTCACCTTTCATTCCTTTTTCTTCTGTCTTCACTTTCAGCGTAAGTGGTTGGCTAATGTAGGATAGCAGGGAAGGGTTCCCTGCTTGGTCATGTTACTGAGAGCACTATTGTCTGTGTGTGCGCTCTTGCAGCAAGTCCTGGTTCAGGTGGTACAGCCATTAGCATCGCCACTTCCTCAGACATGAAGTAATATATGTTACTCGTCCTCATGAGTCTCGCTGAATTGCCACCCTTCACGCATCCGTTATGATTCTGTGTTGACAAAACACTAAGCGTCCCATGTGCAAGTCATGCAGCAAAGAACACGTGCCTCCCTGAATCTCCTCTTCCTCTGTGCGTGCTCCAGCACCGTACTTCACTCAAACACAAGATAAAATTTCCAGAATACTGAACCATATGCAAGGCCCTTCTGTGTGCAGGTAGTGTGTGGCTGGACAGTGTGCCTGCCAAGAAGCCAGCTGTGACACAATCCCCCTGGCCTCAGTCACAAAGTTTGCTTTATAAATCTAATGGCTATTCTGACTTCAGCTGCATCATGTTTACTTAAGCTCTTAGGAGATCACTTGGCAAGGTTACCTTTACCTCCAATGCCATCATTGTGAAATTGAAAACAAGGTGCTCCCTTTGCTAGTCAGACTTGACATTCTCATTAAAGGACTGTAAAGCACACCTATATGCATAGGCTTTACAGGTTTTTTCACTACTAATGGACTGTAAAAGCTAATAATTAGCATAGGGAGTCGGCAATTTTTCTGCTTCCTTGCCTCCAATACCCTGAATCCTCTGGCACAGAGAATATCATCTCTTTGGCTGCCCTGTCCCCAGAATATACACACTGTCTTCATTCCTTGTCTTTGTAGCCTGTAAACAATTGTGATGCCACCTATGTTTATACAAACAGTGGATTAAACTAACTTTGAAACATTTCAAAAATCAGCTACCACATTTCTTACTTCCTTGTTGTCCACTTGTACAGAACAGCCTCTGTTGAACGCTTCCTGCTCCAGAAGCTTTGCTAATTTCACCATTTAAGTAGTTTACATAGATTTCAGGCAGCAGCTGCTGTAACAAATGACTGACAAAAACTTCAGTCATCCTAGCCTCCATCAAGGAAAACACAAAAGACCAAGAAAGAAACACAAAACAGCTAAGAATATCAAGTATTCATTCTTGTATTCATAGTGAAAAAACTTCATCTGATATATCATATTTAGAAATGTCAATAAAATTATTTTTTGGAAAAAATTCAGCTTAAACTAGAAGTTTGAGATTTCACTTATTTGGGGGACTAAAACCAGATAAAATGATTATTTGGATTTTGGTTATCTGAGAGGAGCATTTCTCACCTCGCTGTGATGGGAAGTGCATGTGAATATCCCAACCAAGCTGAACTGCCAGCTGTTGCTTCCGTACCCCATGTTAACACTCTTCAGGTCAGTTCTAGATGGATGGGATCTCAAACAGGAATGAATAAGAGGCAACCATAATGTAGCTCAATCTTTTATTTAGCACCTCATGCCTTTGGGGTCACATTTCTGACCCTTCAGATGTCTTTAGGTGAAGCAAACACAAATTTTCCATGTAGGAGTTACATAATTCCAGATCCCTATGGCATGAGGCATGGGTCCGGGGAGCCTAAGAAGGTCAAAGCTTGGGATCTACTTTGATTCTCTTTACCAGAAAAATGTTATTTTTACCAAGGTGAACTTTCCTTTACAACACTTATTAATATTTTATTTGGCTGATTTGTTTCTCCCTCAGAAACTGGATTAACTACGTCATTTGGAGGCCTGTTGGTTAGTGATGATGATTCATAGGTTTATGTCATCAACTGCAATGAGTCTCCCTTAAATTGGATGATTAAATTTCAGACAGTCCAGGAGTCCTTTGGACCACAACCTCCTAAACATTAGATTGCTTATTTGCATAATAGTGCAAATTCCTTCCTAAATATTTCAGTATTGTCATCTCAGAACACAAATGTTTATATTACCAAGATACCCTCACAAGATCCAAGGTATTTAATATTCACAACATTATATCACATAATATTCAGTATATATGAAATTTACCCAATTTGGGGCTGATCTATTATTCAATGGTAGAGAGTTTTTCTAGCATGCATGAGGCCCTTGGTTTAATAACCTGGACTAAGTACATGTACCAACTCCAGACAAGGAAGGTAATTATAAGGTACTATAAGTACCAGTAAAAACTAAAATTTATTTATTTATTTTATTTTTTTGTGGTACTGGGGATCGAACTCAGGACCCTGCGCTTGCTAGGCAAGCGCTTATTCCACTGAGCTATATCCCCAGCCCAAAACTAAAATTTAATAAGACAAGAATAATCTGATTATTTCACCCATCACTTTTGTTTTTCATGTCTGCATGATCTCTTTAAACTGAAATACACCCCCTTATGGTTTAGTTCTAAAATACACACCCCAAGAGTCTCAAATATTCCGAAGTGGATCCTTTGGAAGATGGCTGGATCTTCCAGGAGGTGGCCGGTACCTATCCTCATCTGCGTTAATCCACTGATGAGTATGAAGCTGAACACGCTGTTAGGCAGTGGGCCTTAGTTGGAAGAGGTGGGTCACTGACAGCGTGACTTGAAACTCTTTTGTCCAATTTATTCTAGCTCGAACATCACCCACCACCCTGCTACCTGATGGTCATGTGATAAGCAGCTGTCAGCTCCTATGCCCTTCTACCAAGTCATTTCTGACTTCAAACTGTCCAACCATGAACTGATCCTCTGAAACTGTGAGCCAAATAAAACTCTCCTTTAATTTACAAGTGTCAAGTATTTTGTCCAGCAATGGGAATAGGACATTTACTCCCTTACCAGTTTTTTGTTTATGTTTCATCATTTAAGATATTTAACATATTGTGGCAACCCATCTGTCTTGGTTACTTTTCTCTCATTGCTGAGACAAAATACCCAATGCCCAAAATGAAGGAAGGAAAGGTTTATTTAGCTTACAGTTTGTGGAGATTTCAGTCCATACTTGGCTGGTTCTGAGGCAGAGTGGCACATGACAGAGGGCAAACTGTTCAGGGCATCAGAGCAGAGCAGAAACAACCAGCAAAAGGGAGGAATGGCCGCAGGAATGAAGCAGGTAGCCTCTTTCTCTCCCTTACATATACAAACTATTCCCCTAGGGTATAGCTCTCACACCCATAATCCCAGCAAACTATCTGCCCTAGGGCAGGTATAGCTCTCACACCCATAGTCCCAGTATTGGATCATAGGTCAGTCATAAACTCTAAAAGCCACCAAACAACTGCATGAAGATTTGGGGGGACATACGGACACAAACCATAACACCATCTAATTTTTTTTTTTTGCAGGATCTTCTATTTATTTGCCTGACAATTAGTGTACCAATACTGTTAATTTATTATTGCATATTCTGTGTTGATATTTGATCTTAATTCTCTTGTCATATTGATCTAATTTTAAAGACTTTTACTAGCTCTTCTTCCTATTAACTTTTCTATATGATTTTTATTCAAATATAATTTCCTATGAAAAATAAATCTTACTGAAATTTACTTTTGAGCACAAATTAAATTATATTATCACTTGGAGAAGCTGGTATACAACTCAGGCACTTAATCACAGAAGTAATTTCAGAACTCCTCTTAATATCTCCAAAAGTTAAGACTTTCTGCATTTAGCTCAGAGTTCACACTTTCTCTAATAATTATGAAGAGGGAAATGCTAAACAGGATAGAAATTTCAAAATTTTTATTGTCAAAGACACAAAAGTAGAGAAAAGTATATGATGAATCCCCAGCACCCATCATCCAGCTTGGAAAAGACCAACAATGATTTCATCTCCTCTGCTCAAATTCTTTCCCTTGGGCCCAAATTATTTTAGTTCGCTAAGATCTAGTTCATTAAGATATCATTACCTATCAAATATTATCAAATATTTAGCATTCTTAATTTAAATCATTGCTGTAGTACTCAAAATCAAAAGTATAAACCGATACAATGAGATAAATTGAAAAGTTAATACGCAGATACGTATTTCCACACTTAGACAGGAGTGGCCAAGTGTTTGCATGGACCACTTGGTCATTTGTTTAAAATCCTTTCTAAGGGTGAGTGGAGGCCACAGGCAGAGTCTTATGTAAATGGTATTAAACTCTGCTTTGGAAAATGTCTTTCAATTCTGGTATCTTGATAACGATTTCCCTAGACATTAAAAAAGCTACCTTCCTATTTCTGTGACAGAATACCTTGCTCCTTCACTTAAAGGTTTAATTTGGCTCATAATTTCGGAGGGTTTAGTCTACACTTGCCTGACCCCATGATGGCATGATGGAAGGCAGGAAAATGAAAACTGCTTTCTCCCTGGCAGCCAGCAAGCAGCAAAGAAGAAAGAAGAAAGGGGCGGAGGACCAGTACATACCCTTTTAGGTCACACCCACGGTGGCCCACATGGTCCAGCAAGGCATCACCTCCTTAGAGCAAAGGAGCGATGAACTCGCTAGAGCATGAATCTAGTGATGAGTACAGTGCGGTCATATCTAGTCACCTATGAGAAGCCCCAACTCTGAGCACATGAGACTTCTGGGGGACACTTTAAGATGAAAGCACGAGGCATTTTTAAGCACGTCATCGGCATCTATCAGAATGCTTGGGCTTGAACCAATACAAGCTGTTTTATCGCTGTAATTAACATGGCTCTCAGCATTCTAAAGCAAACTATGAAACTGAAGAGAATTAAGAGAGATGGAATTAATTCAGGCCTCAAGCAGATGTCATATTACTGCTTCCATATGCTGTGTGACTCCACTGCTCTGAAGAGCATGTGACCTGCCTTTCCAGTCCTGCCTCTTTCTTCCATTTCTCCCATTTTATCTGAATAGTAACATTCCCCAAACAAATGTCAAGATTGATTTTCTTCTTCCTGTAAATCACACCTGGCCTTCGTATTCTGATTTAGTATATTTGATAAGTGAAATTACTTGATTTATCTTAATGTGTTTTCCTCCCTTTCAGACTATGACCTCCTTGAAGGAAGACGCTATGTCAAAGCAATCTTCTTATTTGGTTCTTTTAAATCAGTCATCATTACAAAACAGAAGCACAAATATGTGAGGACAAACACTACGATGAAAATATAGCTTCTACATAAGAATGTAATAATAAACTATGTTTCAGAGAACCTAAAATACAGCTCAGGTGATGTTCTCGGTATGGATGTTATTAATAACTCTAAGATCCTTGTATCAGTCATATATTATGTACATCATTACTGGGCAACGAATGTACTGAAAACTACAAGTGTAAGTAGTTTTTGAAAAATAGCACAAAAAACAGTATTCACCTCAACCTGGAATGTTTGACCCATGAAACCACAAGAAACAGACACAGTTCCTGACATATTTTCACTGTGTGTTTGTGCATTTTCCTCATATATCACTCCCAAACTAGGCCATTGCATTTAAAGAGACACTCACTAAACATGCAGTTATTACTATGTGTCTAAAAAGCTCTGATATGATCAGTACATTTTACATAAAGACTTCAATAATCAATTTTAAAAGGTACCTATATGATACTAAACTAGTGGAAACAAGCAACATTTAGCTTCAAAGATCTTTGTATAATTATCTCATATACCTATAATGGGGAAAAGTAGAAGGTTTTTGGCAGGGCACTTGGCATGTTTCTTTTAAAGATGCATGACATTTTATGACTTACCCTGTAGTTGGCAGAATTAGTAGAGCATTAGCATGCTTGACGAAACACTACTCGTGCTCAAACAAATGTACACCAAAATGAAACTAAGTGGAGAGATTACTGCTTTTTAGAATAGTGTCTATTATCAATAGACAGAGTTTCAAATGCTCTAGCTAATACGATTTCTTTGCCATTAGGGATAATTTATGGTTCTATTTTATGAATAGTTGTCAAATCTTTGTACAATGAGTCAGATAATTCTTTGCACAATATTTAGTACCTCTGTAAAATATTAGATTTGAAGTGTATTGAACAGAAATTCCTTTCTACCGTTTGTTCTCAGATAAAACGTTTGCTTCTTAAGCACTTGATGCAGATATAATCTAATACTATCTGCATGTGGCAGACTGCCCAGTAGCTATTTACATCTGGCTGCCATCTTGTCAATTAATCATGCATGACTTACAAGTATTTATGAATCTGATATGACCAAATTGGTCAAGTCATCATTATTTGTATGTCAAAATAGATCCAACCGATCAAAGCGTTTAATTCTCAGTTTGGTTTGTACACGTTTTATGACAATGAGAAAGAGCCCAGTGGGATATGCTAACACGAGTGGGGAGGTGGTGGCATCCGCGGTAGAAAGAAGATGTATGGGCATGGAAGCATAGGCACGTGGAGCACAACAGCTTCGTTCCTTTAACCCTTGCTTAGAACGTTCCAGGGACAGATAGTCTAGAGTCAGAGAGATGAAGCATGCGCTAAGTTACTCATCAGAAGTACCTGAAACATCCGTTGTTTTATCTCTATTTTCTGCATATATGTACTCTTACCTGTACTTTAGGACAAATACAATAAGGAAAATAAAACCAGACTTCACACTAACATAGTTTAAACTGTTAAGATATCATTCATGACTGTAAGTTGAATCTACAGATTTATAGTAATAGTATTGCTAAATAATACATATTGCATAAATTCCAGAAGTAGAAAATCTGTACCAAGAGATTCTTTACCACACTAGCCCTTCTTATGCAGGAGACACAAACCACAAAACTGTTAAACTTCCAGTGCTTCTTCTTCACAAGTTCCACACAAAGATTTTGCCTCTTTTACTCCACACTTGTGCTTTCAATTCCACATTACACCTTGTTTCTGCTTGTAGGTGTCCAAGGGTTTAAGGATACAGTTATAAAAATAGCAAGCCTATAGATATAGCAAAAGTTAAAAATCAACCAATGGTCTATGTCTATGTTCCTGCTTCTTCTCACACAGCTAGCCTGCTCAGTGCAGCCAGGCTTGGCTGTCTGTATCCAGTTGCTCCTCTTGCTTCTCTTTGATAATGCACTGGACCAACTTGCTTACATCCAACTTGTGTTTTCCTTAGTTACAGCAATATATATTGTTTCCAAATTGCTTCCAGGACTTCACATCTGGGACAGATGGGCCCAGTCAAGGCCTCATTTAACTCCACTTGCTCTGCTCACATATCCTTTACTCCTTCCCCAAATGTTCCTACCTATAATAATAATTTCTTTAAGGAAATCTATTTGCTTGACAGTGTATGACTCAATGCATGTAACCAATAGTGTGATAGCCTGCAATCAGCCTTGTACTTAGTGCTTGCCAACTGTATTTAAGCTGAATTCTAAACTGATTCATGGTGTGGTGATTTGGACTGGATTCCTATCAGCCTGCTAGTGTAAAAATGTTGCCTTCTAACTCCTCAGTGCAGTCTTCCATTCGGTTTGATACTGGTTTTTCCATACCAGGGACAGAAATTCCAGTCTTCTTGGTACAACAAACTTAAGGCTTGGTCACCGAGTTGGTGACATAGCTTGGCAGTGTATGTGTTTAGCATGTGTGAGACCTTCAGTTTAATCCCATACACCAAAATCTAGTGAAGATTTTTTAAGAATCACCAATAAATCATTTCAGCTTTTGTTTGCCTGTCTTCATAATTGGTCTACATATAGTATGAAACTGCTGAAAAACATTTTTTATATGAGTAATTTTCTATGGGGAGAAGTAATAATTTTTGTCAGATTTTTGTATTAAGATAAACAAAAAGTAGATTTTCTCTTTATTTATTCTCCTCCATAGCCTACAAATTACATGTAGTCATCCATTTTGCAAATCCTCAAAGTGCTTTACATATGATTTTATTATATGTTTACCTCTAGAGATGTGTCATATCATTGTTTTTCTTTTCTCCAAGTTAAAGTGACTTCCTGGAGAGTAGTTTCTATAACTTATTGCCTGTTTCATCTCAGTCCTCAGTATTCATTAGCAAGCTTGATACATGTATGTACCCAATACAGTTTTTAAACTAACATATAGCTCTTTATATTTACCACACCAATTTTAATCAATGCTAAAAGATAAAATATATAATGTATATTTATGATTCTGATGGTGTGAATTCTTTACTCATAGTTTCCATGCTTTATGTTATACTACAGTTGATGGTGTTCATTTTTACCACTGACATACCTAAAACCAAATTATTATCAAGTCAATATAAAGTTGCTAGGATAAATTACTTAAGAAATTTCTATAGCAGAAACTTATTGGAGTTAAATTGATAATTATGGCAAATTGACACATAAAACTGTTAAGAACTGGGTAAAAAATAAAATTTGTACAGTGAAGACCTACCTTCAATACTGATACCTTTCACTTGGCTTTCACGTAGTGCCTGAGTCACCAGCAAGAGGGAAGCACTCGTTTCACAGGTCGTGACTCCATGTGCTATTTCCGCTGATGTTGCTGAACTTTTGGTTACAGACAGTATCACCTCCCACCCACCAAACTACCTTCATGTTCTCAATCAGAATATTATTTAAGGTCTTATTTTTATGTAGGTCATTTTCACACAATTCTTCCAATCTAAGCCAAGGAGAAGAGTTAATATCTATATATCATGTATGACATTTTCAGTGAAAAAGCAATGATGGAAAAGGGAAGTTTAAAGGAGAACCTCATCTTACAATTCTGTGCTTATTTTATAAAAGGTCAGAGCCACATTTAGATCCTTAAGCCCCGGATTTCAATTTTAATTTCAACATTCTTTCCCAGTGACCTTTCCCTTTCACTGGAAAAAGACAGTGTTCAGTTTGACAGTTTTGTTCTTCACAATCCAACCACTTCCTTGACTTTTAAGTAAGAATTGAGAGCCTATCAGAGTTTATTATTATAAGGCAGGTATTTTTTTATTTCCTTGGGGGCTTCTGAGCTATCATTATTAAGGCTGGCATTTTCTTGCCTAAGGCAAAAAAGACCTAAAACTAGTTTTTAAAGGAGTTGGATTAATGGAGAGGAAACATAGCAATGCCTTCTTGTCAATAATATGATGTCTAAATGTTTCATGCCCTTCATCACCTACTGGGTTCCATTAGCTTGTTAAGCACATGGACTGATAAAATTAAGATTGATTTTAATTAGCATTCATGTAAAATTCTCTGATGGGTGAGTGGTAAATTATTCAGCCATAGTTATATCATAATATTAAATTAATTTTTAAGGTTTGGGGAAATCTCATCAATTCAATTAGACATTAGCTCTAAGATAGACCATCACAAAACACAATCCACCAATGCACCTACTACTAGAATTCCTAAGTAGTTAAATACATCAGAGTTGGATTTTATATAGTGTGTTTTGAAAATACCCTTTATAAAAAAGTTAATGAAGCAAAAAGAAAATTCAGAATCTCTAACAAAGATACACAGTAACAGCATGAGTGCAAAAAGGAGTCAGGCATACTAATACAAAGGCCAGGAAACGACCACAATGGAAGCAACTGTTACCAAAGTCTATTGTTCAGAACTCAGGGTGCAAAGTTAGTCTAGCTGAAAATGGATAAAAGAAGTCAGTTCCTTTGACTTATAAACTAATCAAATTCCCAGTTGATGTAATTTTGTTTAATTTAGGGGAAGGAAGTTAGGACAAAAATATTTGGTTCAGTGGAAAATGTGTTCTTTCCTGAAAGACAAAAGCAAACTTTGGGGCACATTTTCCCTGCAGTAATAATTGCCTGGTGTTCAGTGGTTGTTTGTGCCTCCCTTCTTTCTCCCCTCTTCCCAGCTTTTTTCTATCTTTTAAAAAAAGCTTAAGTTTTGTTCCAGACACTAAGATAGGCTGGTGGAATTTGTAATGTGTCACTGGTTTTATGGGCTCCTATGTAGTTAAGATAGAATGACACCTCTGTTTTACTAAAATATTTAGATTAAAACTTATTATGAGAGTTTGAAGTGGAACAACAAGGACATTATGGATTCTGTACATGGAAATGAGGAAAGTTCTAAAGGCTTTCTCACCAATGTGTTTCATCATATGAAACATATGAAAACTTTCTGTGCCACCTTGTTTATTTGCCCTCAGCACTTCTCTGAGGAGTTTTGCCCTGCTGACCTCTCCACCTCATCCTGACATATATCCCACAACCACGTGAACACTCCTGTCTTGCAGTAATTTAACTACAATTTTCTTAAATGTTCAGGTTAAGTCTGATTAAGACTTTGTTGAAGCTCGGATTAATGTCAGTCTCCCTCTCTACAGGTTGTTCTTAGCTACAGAAGATACTATGTCCCTTTAGTGTTCCATTTGACTTCGACATCAGCTGTGTTTCACCAACCGGACTAAGGACTCTGCACAGACGGTGTGGTGATGTGGAGACTACTAATTCTTTTGAAATGTAGTAGATAACTATGTACAATAGTTTGGTTCTTTCCTGTTACTTTGAGAGATTAAAAGTTGCTAAATGATCTCTACCTTTCTATCTCTGTCTTTAATCCTAAATACACATGCAAATATTTCATTATAGGGCATACATATGATTTATATTCAATAAAATAGTATATCTTCTTTGACATGAGAAGACATACCAAAGGAAAAGACTGATTAAAACACACAGGTTGTAGTATCACTAACCAAGAGTGTGGTTTTAGTATGCGTAACTTACATGGGTTGAAACATTTTAGTGGAGATCATTCTCCATGAAAACAAAGCTTATTTCTGATTTAATAGAATCTTGCAAATGTAAAACATTAAAGAATGGTTTCTGAGAAAAATGACTCATTCATGGAAAGTACTATTTATGTATAGTCATTAGACATCCCAGGTGGATACTGACTTGCTAGAGGAAAATTTGTCTTTTCTGATATATTCTTCATTCATTATTTGGCTTATTAGTGGTTCTCTTTCTAATATACAAGGGAAAACATTGTGAAAGTTGTGAAGGACTTTTAAAGGGATGAAAAAGTTGTCTTCAAATCTTTTTTCCTGCTATGATTGTAAATCTTTTAACAATGTTTTTTTAAAGTAGATGCACATATATTCTGTGAAGAAAAAGCACCGTGTGCTTTGATGCCGCATCCTTCCTGCAGCTATTCGCTTCCTTAAGAAGAAGGAGGAAAAGGCTTTTCTGACTTGAAAGATTTGGATTTAGGAAGTCTGATTATTATAGGGCCTTTATCTTGCCTCTTCTTTCTGCCTGCATGCAGCACAAAGGAGTTTCTTTAGAAGCTGAGTAGGAAGATGACATTTCCCTTGGTGTGTCCTTGAGTTAACAGCTGCAGACTTTAGATTTTCAAAATAACCCATGCAGCAGCACATGCAAAGAGTAGTTCCTGCCCTCACTTAATAGCTCAAAGGCGTGGGTCAAAAAAGTGTGAGTAACTTATGAAGGTGCTGAATCTGTGCTGAGATAAGTTTAAAAGTGGGCAAATATTAGGCGGTTAAGGTGAAAAGACTCAATAAAGGGCTTCCAAAAAAAGTTGACTAAAAATGAGACGATCTAGACAAGGTTAAAGAACAAAAGAGTTGAGTGGCAAGAAACACACTCAATGATCACAAATCAAAGCAGAAAGAGGAAGTGCTGAACAAGATGTGTTCTGATTTTTTTTCACCCCTCAGGTGTTAAAAATGTAGATATATCAATGAAAATAAAACATTTTTAGAAGTCAAACAGCAATCCTCAACATGAGTGCAATGTACAGGTCAAGACTTTATTTTTTTAAGAGGCATGGGATGGGTTTATTAGGCAGCAAAAATTTAAATTTAAAGGCAGACACAAGGAAATAGAGTGTGAGCTGAGAGAGAAAGAGAGAGAGAGGGATGTGTCCTAGATTGGAGTCAGAATATTTACATATTTTTGGAGGTGGATATCTGTGGAGTTTGTGACCCTGTAACAACTTCCTCCTTAGGTCTTGAGTAAAGAGTGGCCCAGTCACAGAAAGATAACTGGAAGGATGCCGCACTCTCTACTTCCAAAATGATAATGTTCAATTCATAGGAACAGGCCTATTTTATGAGTTAAAAAGAGATAGTCTGTTTACCAGTCAAAAAGATCTATTTTGTGGCACAGTAAAAAGGGATGCCTTTGCCAGATAAAGGACGTATTTGCCAGATAAAGGAAGTTTACTTTGTTCTGGAAGAAAAGAAATACATATAATTAAAATGGGATTGGGTTCTGAAGATGTACTTTTCATTTTAAAAAATTATTAATTTCTATATCTTCATTTTACCTGTCTTTATCTATTCTACCCTACATTCTGTCTTCCACTACACACACAGTTAGATCTTTTGTTTTTAAAGTGTGCAAAAGAGCCAGTGATCTGGCTTCTTATAACTACTTCAGGCTTAGAGGGGGCACTGATCCTGTCTAGCCAGATATCAAAAATCTCAGTTTGACTGCTCTAAAGATACAGAGTAATTTTGACTGAAAAATGTTAAAAACATCTTCATTCTGGCACAAATAAACTACCCGGAAAGTTAATTCCCTTGTCCAGACTTTACAGTGAAACTTTAATCTTTTCTATAATGACTAAATTCAGTAAAATATTAATTACACATTAAATACAAAATTAAAAAGTGTAGTGGACATAAGGGAGGATATGAATGCAAAAGATGAAGACAGTTATGAGGACACCATCCTGAAACACTGTGCAGAGAAACAAAACAATAAAATGAATGGAGTTCAAGAGACAGAGAAGACAATACATATTCTCAACATTAGTCCACTGAGAATTGCTGAAGGGCTAAATAGACTGAGTGGAGAAGGGGTAAATATTTAAGATAATAATGACTGACAATTTTCAATATGGAAAAATTAGAAATCAAGAGAATTAAAACTCATAAGTTCTTAAAATTTAGATATGGCTTATATCTAAATGTCCCCTAAAGCCTCATGCATTCATGGGTGGGATTTTTTTCAGAAGTGGCTGAATCTAGAACTTGTGATTAATGCATGATGCAAGGCTAGATTAAGGGTGCTGGGATTCAGGGTATGAGTGCTACCTGCCCAAGGGTGAGTAGCTTGGCCATAATATAAGGGATAGGAAGAAGCTTGGTTCTAGTTATTTGTAGCTTGTTGAGTGCTGCTTGCTGTCTTCTGCTTGCCATGGACTGTTTCACCTCTGTGATGCTCCTCTCCCATGCCACCCTACCATAGAACCAGCTGATTATGGACTGAAACCTCTAGAAAATGTGAGCTAAATCAAATTTTTCTCCTTTAGTTTTGAGTGTAGGTTATTTTGTTCCAGAAACAAGAGAAATACCAACTAAGAATATATATATATATATATATATATATATATATATAAACAAATTCAGTTATGAATCAGGAAACTACAGAAAGAAAGACTTAGGGAGAATATAGAAAAAGACAAACTACTTATAGTGGAATAAATATTAGATTACAACAAACTTTTTTAAGAAGGCATTAAAAACAGTGAAATAATAGATCCAGTGTGCTGCCACAAAGAAACTAATCACACAAGATTCTGTTCCTCAGTAAATAATCATTTAACATCGATAATGAAATAAATGATTTTTCAAGCACATGAACATCTACTCCAACAGAATCTAAAATAAGTTATTTATAAAAGAAACAATTTCCTTAAGAAAACTGGAACACAGAAAGAAATTAGATACTGGGAGAAAGGGTGAACAAATAAATTACTCACTACAAGGATTACTATAAAGACACATTACTTCAAAGATGTATTAAAGACATAAGCAATAATAACTAAAACAATTTGATTTGGGAAAAACATAGGTAGTGAAATAATGTCCTAGAGATTAAAGCCAGTATTAGCAATAAGAAGCTGCATACTTGGAGATAACAATATTAAAACTGACACAGTCATATTGATGGTAATATTTTGGGTGGAAAAAGGGACTGATTCAAGAAGAAACAGAATCCTAATTCTGTAACAGAGAAATAGAATCAATCAGTATTAATAATTACACATTAGGCATAGAGACACACACACAAAGACTTAAATTGTAAGTTAAATTCAAGCATTTAAAGACAATATTACCCAATTTAATTAAGTTGTTTAAGACTAAAGAAATTGGGAATATTATCTTTTATTCATTTAGTCGTAAAGCATAATCTGATGCTGACATCCAATAAGTATGTTATGAGAAAGTAAAATTGTAGGGCCATTTTATTAAACTAGATGAGAAATACTAAAATAAAAGCAAAACTCAAGGATACTGATAACATCTCACCATCATCAAAAATCTGTTTGTTTAAATCTATGGACATGTTTAACAACAACAACATAAAACCCAGTAATGGAATTTCCTTCATTAACATATCAAATGCTAAAATTAGTACCTTAATAGAAACAGACATATTGATATCTTCGAAGTTTGTGTTCTGGATAACACATACAGACATACAAGATTGATCAAACAATATGTAAAGCAGCAACTATTGGTGTTTTGTTGTTGTTGTTGTTGTTGCTGTTGTTGTTGTTAGCCTGTTTTGTTTTTTGTCTTTGGATTTTTGGTTTTTGTGTTTTTTCTGTTGTTGAGAGGATTAATTGTCTGACTAAATTTGCATGTTTGTATATGGGTTCATATATTTACACTTCGAAGATATCAAAGGATAAAGCAATAACCACTGTTGAGACCATGTCACCTTGTCTGTAGATTAGTTGTGATTGTGCTATTTTTTATGCTAATTGGTGTGTTTGTCAATATGTTTTTGTACTTTTATTAAAAAAAAAAAAGAAACAGACATTTATGTAGCTTCATACGTGAGAAAAGTCTTAGTAACTCGGTCATAGAAATTTCCTTCATTTAAAAACTGCTATGAATATTATACTTAGAAAGTCCATTTAAAATCTTTTCAAAATTTTATTAAAAATACAGATCCTTGAAGTGTTAGAAAGGAAAACT
Source organism: Dinomys branickii (assembly GCA_004027595.1). Classification (NCBI taxonomy): domain Eukaryota; kingdom Metazoa; phylum Chordata; class Mammalia; order Rodentia; family Dinomyidae; genus Dinomys; species Dinomys branickii. The sequence goes on along the minus strand of PVLD010013669.1, from coordinate 18,366 downwards.
ATTTTTTCATCATTTACAACCCTACTCATTTAATCAGGATTTTAAGAAACTTGACAATCAGAATTAAATTAAAAATTCCAGCTATGTTATTAGACTAAAGAAAAAAAAAAGAATGTTAAAATCTTTAAGTAAAGAAACGGACAGCTGAAATGTGGTAGATTAAAGATGGCTGTTAGTATTTGGGCATTCGCTGAGAATTACCTACTTTTCAACATGTAGGATACACTGATTGCTTTACTAAGGAGGATATAAAATAGCAGAAATGATCACAAGACATTAACAGAACTGGCCTGTGACCTAATAAATTCCTTCACTAGTAGCATGTCCCTGGAGGTGAGTGCAGAACACCTGGGTTAGTGTGTGAAATGCTTAGCAAGCTAATATTTGCTTAGAGGAACAGACTTTATTTTTTGGAAACATTGAGCAGAATGTGCTCTAACAAAAAGGCTCATTTAGAGTTTAAAAGAAAAACAAAAATTGTGAGGTTTTCTTTCTTGAGGAGTGTCATATAAACCATACAACTTTCTGGTACATAAAGTAACCAAAACTCCGAAAACAACATTTTTAGCCTTACAGAAAGCAGCCAAGGTATAAGTAAAAGAGTAAGGATACATTGAAGAGAGAACTGCATTTCAGGTAAAAATGGCTTGAATCTTGTTTTCTTACTTACCAAGGACTTTCCTTGGGGAGAATTTGCATCATTTGTTATTTGTTAGAAATATATTTCTAATGCAGAAGAGAATGGTTTGGTAGGTGTGATGCTGATGCTGTTCTATATTATTTAATGTCCCTCATCCTTGACAGGATTTGCAAATATCTATATTGAGTGCTATGAACTGAACTGTGTCCTCTACTTTTATGTATCAAATTCCTAACCCTTAATGTGACTGAATTTGAAGAAGGAGCATTTAGGATTAAAGGAGCAATTAGGATTAAATATGGTCATAAGCATGATGTCTTCATAAAGGGGTTAGAAGAGACACCAGAGGGCTTTCTCTCTGTCTCTGTACTTGCATGAACTCAGGAAAGGCTGTATGAGGACAAAACAAGAAGGTGAACGTGTTTTGACTTCTCCATCAGATGAATTCTTCCAGAGACTTGGATGCTTCAGGGATAAAGAGAACTATACACACAGGTCCAGTGTAAATTCCCAAACCAAGGAGTCATACAGTATGTTGAAATTTTTTAATGACTCCAAATTTTGACACAGTGTGTGAGGCAGCAGTAGATTAACAAATCAAGAAGAAAGACACTTACACAATTAGATGACCATTTCAAAAAGCATAACATTTGAAAGCCTAAAAGTTCCAAAAAGTCAGAATAGACAAACAGATGAAACATAACCAATGAAAAATTTAAAAGAAATTTTCCAGAATTGAAAACACAAATTTCTACCTTAAAAATCTCAAGTACACAGCATCATTACTGAAAATAGACATACACAATGTACATCAGTGTACAATTTAAGGAATTAAATTCTAAGAAATTAAAGATATTTCAAATTTAGAAAATTATACAAAAATGTAAAAGTAATGTAAAATAGAACAAGTAATGTACAAATGATGATGATTTAAAATGCCTCTTGACTTCTCAACAATGGAGAAATACCTTAAAAATTCTGAGTGGAAATTATGTTTAATATTGCCTCTTTATTAGTTAAATTAGACACTTATTAAAAGTAATAAAAAATGGGTGACCAAAACTAAGAAACACTTTCCAGAAAAAAGTACTAATAGCAAACTTATACATGAAAAAATGTTCAACATCTCTGGCCATTATTGAAATGCAAATTAAATATCACTGCGATTCTGCCTTACTACAGAAAGAGTGGCTGTAATCAAGAAATCAAATAATAATAAATGCTGGTGAGCATGTGGTAAAAAAAATGAAATGTCTACACTATCGGTGGAAATGTAAATTAATACAACTACTGTGGAAAACACTATGGAGATCCCTCAAAACACAAAAATAGAAATTCATTTGACCCAGCCAGTCCTCTGCTATGTATCTTCCCAAAAGAGTTAAAGGTGTCCTAGTACAGCGATAGACACATATTCGTATTTATAACATCACAACTCATAATAGCTAAATCTTGGAGAATAGTCTCCATCTTGATTGACAGATCAGTAAGTAAATAAAATACAGTATGTCTACATCATGGAATACTACTTTGCCTTAAAGAACAATAAACTAGAGTCATTTGTAAGAAAATGGATGGATCTTGAGACTGTAATATCATAGTATTAGGAGTAATAAATCAAACACACAAGATTAAATATCTCATGATATCTCCTATAAAATAAACCAAAAGAATAAAAATAAAGAACAAAATAAGAAAACACACAGCAGTAGACAGAGACAGATCTTTTATAAGAAGGAAGAAGACCAAGAGGTAGAGTATAGAAGGAAGGAGAGGAAGAGAAGGGGATAAAAAATTTAGTAAGTGTTCTATACATGTACCAACTCCCATAAGAAATGTAATCATTGTATTCTGTGTGTCAGATTGACAACTGCTCGTCAAATTGTAACACCCAGTTGAACTGAGTAAAGGTGGTGCTGAGGGTGTGAGGCCCACCTGGGAACTGTTGCCAGCAGCATAAGAGGTAGAACTGGAGAACAAGTTAGGCTGTTGGTAGCTGATAGATGTTGTTGGGAGCCTGTTGGAAGCTGTTGAGAAGCTGTAAGGAGCTATTGATTCTGTTGGAGGAGCACATTGTGCTGGCTTTCCTGATGAACTTGGCTGCTTTTACCCTCCAAGGAGCTTGGGACATTGTTGTTGCTGAGAATGGCTTGGGTTCACTTTTGGGGAGCTCTGGTCTTCACTCTAAGCATCACTTCCTGGCTCAGGAGGGGAAGATGGTGCACTACTCAGTCTGCTGCAGAAGCTTGTTGCATTGGCTTTCCTGATGGGAACTTGGTTTTTTCCATCACTGGAGGAGCTCAGAACCTCACTGTTGCTGAGGATGGCTGTGATAATTTTCAGGGGAGCTCTGGTTCTTATTTTGAGAGTCTCTTCCTGGCTCCACTGTAGATTCCTCAGCCCGCTAGCACAGATCCTTCATCTTGTTGGCACAGACTAGACTCCACCGCTGACCTTTGGACTTTACCAGGGCAAATCAGAGAAACAAACCTGCATGTGACATTGTGTGGGCTCTAGGTCTTCAGCTAAACTCATGCAGGGATTATCATGGAATCCATGCCCTCAGCTGGATTTTGACAGATTTCCTACTCTGTGTTGTACATGATTCTTTGGGTGACTATTATAAATAATCTTATAAAATATGAGTCCTATATTAAATTGTTTCCCTTGCAAAAACCCCAAACCACAATGTACTGTAAGCATGCACAATAAATATTACACTAGTATTAATGAATAAATACTAAAATGTATACAATTAGTCCTTTTGTATAGGCCAGGGTTTATTAGAGAAACAGATGTAACACAAGGTATACAAATGTACAAGCAATGACAAGTTTGGCTTACATTGGTCAGCCACATAGTTGGATGAGGAAGCCTGCAGAGGGTGTCTGCACACTGGAGAGTGAAGAGCCTAGCCCCAAGCCTGGAGCTCAATGCAGTGTCCCTCTAAGTCTGTATCAGGAGGCTGACGGGTCTGCGACAGAATGCTGAAGAATCTCCTATGAAGACTGGATAGTTTACACCAGAAGGATGAAGAGTCCCAGGCAGAAGCTGAACAATCTGCCCCAGAAACTAGATGACCAAACCAAAGGAAAGACTAGCTCCTCTGAAGAACCAGCAGCCAGTCCTTCCTCAATTCTCTTTTTTTATGCAGGCTGTCCAACCTGGGGAGGGGCATAGTTTTCTATATCCACACCCTCTGCATGCCCTCCTCTTGCACAGGCTTAGGATGGATACAAAGTAAGCACCCTGGCTCCCTGCTGAGTCACACAATTAACCTTCTAAACTTCTCAAATTGATACAATGAGCAACATCCCAGAAGCGTAAAGGCATGTCCTTTTCATCCAAAGATGCAGAACTGCTGAGCACTTAGCCAAACCTCTAGACTCCCCAAGTTGACACAATGTATCAACCATAATATGCAAGCACTCAAAATCACATTTCTAAACAATTTTGGGAGAAGACACTTGTGTGGATATTATTTGCTAGTAAATAAAAGTAAAAAGAGAATAAATTAAGGAAAAGAGATACAGGATATATGAGATGTTTTTACAGAGGACTCTCAGAATGGTATCACAGGGTACTTGGTATGGGGCAACTTCTCCAGAGTGGAGTAGTAATTTCACTGGATAAGATACAAGAAAGTTCCCCAAAGAAGAGATGGAAATCTCAACTCAACCAGTGAGCAAGTTTTTGACCCATGTCATGAAAAAAGAAAAGAATCTCAGAACATGTTCGGTGATACATCAATAAATATCTTGGTTGGTTAACAAAGGGAAAAGACTCCAGCTAGAGTTACTGGAAGTGTGCACTTTGATGCCGAGGGTTAGACTGGCTCTTCACAAAAGCAGTAGGCTGGTGTTTAAGGGTGAGCTGAGGTGCACCAGGGTTTTAGCCCAGTTCTTGTTTTCATGTAGTTTGAGGAGCAATTCAATTCCTATAAGATGATTGCTTCTACAAGAAAGTTGGCTTCCGCAGTTGCCATTGGGGCAATTGCTTCTGCTTGCGGAGTGCCGATCTCATCATGGGTGGTCTTTAAGGTTCTGCTTTTCCTGGAATCCATGATGCTTCTAGGTTTACTCCAAAGGAATATGGAACTGGACATTATGGAAGCTGGCAAGGAATAGCCTGAAAATTACTTTAGTTAATTTTATTTTTGCTTTCCTTAGCCTTAAAGAGCATATGTGATAGACTAGAAAATGTAAGAATAACACACCTTGTACTGTAGACAATCCCTGAGTGATTAACACGCCTCCCGGCAGAGATCAGTGGAGATCTATCCCAAATCTTTAAAGTTGTAAGTGATAGAAAACTCAAGGTTTTCTTGTCTTCTTTCTATTTTCATTTTTTAAATCTACCTCATTATGACTCAAAAACTATGCAGTGCTATCACATTGTCATCTGTGGTTCACTATTTAAGATGACAAAAATTCTAGAGAATGCAATCCACAAAAGAAGGTTGTGAAGAGAAAAGAATTACATTCCCAAGTAAAGAACACAACAGTCCTGGTGAGTGGTCAGCCCATACAGAAGGCTACATTCCCAGAAATTTCTCTAAGAGAAAAATACTAACAATCATAAATTGCCACATGAAGTTGAATTTTTAAAAAAACTGCACTTTTAAGACCTATTCACAAGACAGCATTAAGCAAATGAAAACTATCAACAGTTATTAATTTCCAGACAAACACATAAAATACAAAAGAATTTAAGAAGGTTGCAGTGAATGCCAAGGGAGGGCATTAGGGAAACATCGGTAAAAGACAACTTTGAACCTGAGCATAAACTTTTTGCCCTCAATGGCCAGTGTTCTCTGAAGAGAAAGCAAACTAGCTTTGTTGAAGAGTCTCAAATTTAAAAGTAGTTGAGAGTCTAACAGCAAGTACCAGCACGAGCCATAATCCTTTTCAAACTTTATGGATTTTTACCATGTAGGATTGAGAATCTAACTTCGTCAGATGTCATGATAATTCAGGAGAAGTATAAATTTGAGTTTTATACAAAGTGTCACTATCTTAGTATCCTAATGACTATTGATCAAATATATAATAAACATGTACATATACAAGAACACTAGAGAATGTAATTTTAGGTCAAATGAAAATATATATGTTACTGAGATATGTCAACCACCAGGTCACAATCTGTAGATAAATCACATATCTTATAAATTAGAATGAAACAGTTAAAAGGTAAGTGAAAGCCAGGTTGTAAGGGATTATAATGTTTTACGGTTTTAAAGAACTTGATTAATTTATATAGGTTTCCAAATTCTTATTAGCGAAATGGAAGTACTTATTTTTGTGATGATAAAGCTATATGACATAATGCATACAATTTACACTTTGGTGACTACCATGTGCTTAGTAAGGGGTAGGTATATTTTAACATATCCTTTTACATATATGTCCTCTCCTCTTTTGTTAAATTTATAAATGAACAAAATTTATTTTTCATGGTTTTATAGGCTGAGGAATCTAAGCTTCAGTGGCCAGCAGCTTGGGTATCTGGCGAGGGACCCATCTTTGATTCCAAGATGGAGTTTTGAACATTGCATCCCCAAGTCTGAAATTGTAACTCACTAAGCTGAAGGCAAAAGGGACCAAGCTAGTTACCCCCAGCTCTTCTACATGGCACTAATCCTATGCATAAGGCAAAGCCCTCTTAACGTAGTCACCTCCCAAAAGTCCCATCTCTCAGTGCTTCACCAGAGATTAAGTTTCAACCTTAAGCATTCATTTATCTCCAGTGTTGACAATACCCTTTTCAAAGGCCATTTGGAGTTTTTCAAATTGGGAAGAATCAACAGTGTTACTGAACCTTAGAAATAGATAGTTAAAGGAACAATGTACCTGAGAATAAAAGAATCCTGAGAGAATTTCCTACTTCTGTGTAAGGAGTAGGACAGTATTACTGAGAATTTTAACAATTGTTATTAGTGTAATTAATTATAAGTTAGAATATATTAGGCATAAGTTTAAACAATGGTTAAGGCTCTATCTTATGAGAAAAGAAAATATGTCAATATTCAGAGAAAAAATCTAACAACAAAGTATATAGTTGTTTTCAGTTTTCTTTCCTTCTAATACTTACCTGCCAGTAGTATATTCTGTGTTTTAAACATAAAAATTTAAAATTTAAATCACATATGTTATTATCTTTTTAAAATGCTTATTTTTGTTTCATTTATAGCACAAAGAAATGTTTGCAATTACTAGGTGAATTATCCTTTATATAAAATCCATACCTGAAAAAATTCTAAGCATTGACTCTGTAGTATAATAATCAAAAACACTAATCATTTGGAAATAGTGACCTCCAATCAAAAGACAAGCAGAATATAGTTTCCCTGACATTTTCCCTGAAATATTAATACTTTTTAAAAGGAATACTGCCAACAACAAAGATCATTAGAACAGAGAATTTTCAAAAGACCCCTTTAAAGTAGTATCTTCTAGAGGGTGAACTTATGACCTACCAAGAAATACATTATTAATAAACACTGAAATAAATTGCAAGGGTTTTTTTCAAGACCTTTCTCATTTAAAGAACCATGCAGGCAGGGAGGACCTTAGAGGTGAGGTACATACTCACAACTGTGACTCCTGGAAAGTCAGCACTAAACAGTATAAGCCTAGGGTTCTAATATGTATTCTGTATTCAATTAACTGAGTTACTAAAACCTTCACTGAGGGAAGAGTCTCTCCCTCACTACATCCCAGTTTAACAGAACTCTCTCTACTTCTTATAAAACCTAGTTTCCTCACACACACCACTGTTTTTTACAAATGCATTTCTATGGCTGACTTTAACAAGTGGGCCAAAGATGCACACCAAGTTCATAGTCTACAAAAAGAGTTGAGGATGTAGCTGATGGGTAGAACACTTTCCTAGCAAGCAACAGGCCCTGGGTTCAATCCCCAGGAGAGAAAATAAAACCCTGCATACATAATGATCTTTCTCTCTGGTGTGGTTGGTTTTTAGCTTATAAACACAAGCTTCTTCTTACCTCTAGATCGTCATAGAATCTGGCTTTCTCAATTTGGTTTGGTTCTTAGAATTCCAGGCTTTGGGAAATTCAAGATTATCAATAGCATTACATAATTAAATGCTAGATTTTGCAGTTGATAAAATAATTCAAATATACATATGAACAGGAACACACACAGGCACACATGCATGGACATGTGCATACACACACATACCCAACACTACCACAACTACCACCACCGCTACCACTACCAGGACTTCCATAGGGGTTTATCACTATTATCACTTAAATTTTAAGGCAATTTTTATTTCAGTCAAGCCTAGTAACTTTGGTCTTTAGTACAATAAATGTCAACGCATTGTTTTCATTTGGAGACGCCCCCAAATTGATTAACTGAACTATTTGTGCTGGCAGGTTGCGTGTTCAGCGGAACAATTCTCTGGCTGAAATTTGTGTTATGATCAACTTTCCTGGGTCAAATTAAAATTCTACAGTTTTAGTGGCTTTTACACCTAGAAACTGTAATTTAAGTTTCACAATGGATAGATGTTTATTTCAAGATATAAAGGAAGCTATTGTTGTTAATGGCTCAAAACACCCTGCCACAGCCTTCCTTAAATAGTGCATTTGAAAATTGGTTTCTGGTATCACAGATACTTCCTATCAACCCTGCTGTTGATTATTTCAAAATCATTGCTGACATTTTCCCAAACTTTGTTGGCTATTTTGAAATGAGCAGCTTATGTTGCCACTGTAACTCACTCCAATTCATGGACTGCATATAATATCTTTTAACCTTGCTTTGGTTTCTGAAATCCTCTGTGGAAAAGAAATAATGATCTCTTTTTCTATTTTATGCCATGTCTTGGCAAGCACACTCAAAACACCAAGCCCTACTGAAAGAAACATAAAGCAAAATACAAGGCACGACCGAGAGTTGGTGACAATGTTTTGAACTCACACATGGCTGAATTTATGTAGTATGGTTGATTGGGAAAGAATGTTTTCAATTTCCTTTTACTCTAAATATCCAAACAATTTCCTGTTAATTAATATAATGATTCATTTTGAATATATGGGAACATACATACTTCATATATGTTTTGACTTCTATTTTTAGAAGTTTTTATTTTTATTTTTATTTTTTATTTTTTTGCGGTACTGGGGATCGAACTCAGGACCCTGTGCTTGCTAGGCAAGCGCTTATTCCACTGAGCTATATCCCCAGCCCTAGAAGTTTTTAATGCAAATGTCCAGAGGTAAATTTTTCAGTCAAATACATATGAATCATATTATTCAATTGATCTCATTTAAAATACAGACAAGTCCCCAGTCCATCTTGTAGAAGGATATTTTCACCTAAAATAGGATAGCAGTTGATCCCCTTGAGTGAACTTTTCAGGCAAGGTGATAGTAGAATGACCCAAAAGGCAGACAGTTAGCATTCTACCAAGTGAAAAGAGTAAGTTTCATGAATAAATTCCTGCATCCTTGCTGGTCAATACCTGTGTGTGTCAGAATTTATTCTGAGACTTGAGCTATTTGTGATATAGTAGAAAAGAATCAAGAAACTGTACAGTCTTTATCTAAGTACAACTATTTTGAATCACTGGAATCTACCAAACATAATCAGTGAATAATAGAGTTCTATGAATATTCAACATTGGTGCACTCTTATCTTTCCAGTCATAAGACTTTATAGTATTATTAGACTCCATCACACAATGTAGTACATACTACATGAATATGTGTACCTTTCCCGCTTTCCACAGTAGCTTACCTATTCCTTTCCAAATACCCTGGCTCTAACTGATACCACTTTCTCTCCTCTATTATTTCATTTACTTTAATTTAACCAAAAGTGAAAATCATGAGTATGATTTTTACATCTACATCAAACTAAATTTTAAGTGTAAATATGAAAATCAAATGTCAGCAGAGGAAAAAGCATATAAACAGACATACAGAGTGGCACATTTCTAATTCCCTTTCTCATTTAATGAACAAGTCCATTATAAGTTCTACCTTATCAACCTAATGATTTTTACAGCTTTTGGACAAAGGATGATAACCACAGAGCTAAAAGTAATGCCTCTATCTTTGACTGATTGTTATTCACCATATCAGTTTTTGCTTACCTATTCCTTTTCAAATACCCTGGCTCTAACCGATACCACTTTCTCTCCTCTATTATTTATTTAGTTTAATTTTCTCACCACTCTACTGAAGGCATAAAGCCTGCTTGAGAATAAAAAAAATTACCTTTAGAATCATATAATATCAGAGTCTAATACTGGTTATTAAATTTCCTATCAAGGTACTGGCAGTTGCTCAACCTTACTTAACCTTATGTAAAGAGACCTAACTATCCCCAAATTACTTGAGCCTGCTGACAGCCCGCCCAAGTCTGACGGGCTACCCAAACTAATTGGCATAATGATAGACACACAACATACCCTCTAATATTATTGGTTAACTTCCGTTTTATTTAGTAAGTGCTAAATGTAAAATCAATAACTTACCAAATATTTGCTCATTGATAATTGGAAGTTAATTTTTGTTCAATGTAAGTAAACAACTATTTTCATTTTTGGTTAATATAGTTCATCATCATCTCCACTATCAAAATACAATATTCATGCTAAAAGATGTGGTCTCCATGGGAATAAATGTAGACCCTTACCTGTGTAATATTTAGTTAATATCTTGAAAGGATGATATGGTCACTGATGCAATCAACTCATCAAATAAAAAAATAGACATGATGGACTAATGTGTTTTCAAACACTCAAAACTTTTAAGAGTATTCTTCTTGGGTCATAATCACTAACTGTGGTCTAATACAGACTTTCTTCAAGCCAATTTATCATCCTGTTTGTTGTCATACAACTGAGCTAATATTAAAATTTCAAGGAACCAAAACAGAAAAAATTAAAAATAAGTCTATTTCAATTACACTAGAGAAATTAAAAAAACATATTCTGTTGAAGATCCAAATCACCTATCATTTACATGAAGGCAAAAGGAAATTATGAGCATGGTTTTTACATCTACATCAAACTAAATTTTAAGTGTAAATATGAAAATCAAATGTCAGCAGAGCAAAGAGCATGTAAAGAGACACATAGAGCGGCACGTTTCTAATTCCCTTTCTCATTTAATGAACAAGTCCGTTATAAGTTCTACCTTATCAATCTACTGATTTTTAAAGCTTTTGGACAAAGGGTAATAGCCACAGAGCTCAAAATAATGCCTCTATCTTTGACTGATTATTATTCACCATATCAATTTTTGCCATTTGTCATTCAGTAATGCAGTCAGACAAGAAAAGTGAAGCTGGGCATCCCCCCAGTTATGATGAAATTGTATTGCTGCAGTGTGTTTGTTCATGTGCTTGTCACCATCCTTGGGACTGACATATTGGTTATGCAGGATTAAAATAATGCTGTGTTTTCTTTTCTTATTTTCATACAAATTTAAGCCACTTTATAATTTTTAATATCTTTTGTAGTTTGAACCCATCAGAAATAATTAATTTTAAAAATTAGTGGTTTTATCATACTATTCATTTGATATTATAATGAACTATGAACTGCATTTAAATTACCAAATATGGAGTGCTTGTGTTATTGTATATGGATTATTGCTCTAGTAGAAGTTAATTCTGGGTTTTATTCTTTAAGATTAAAGAATGCTACAACAGCACACCACAAAAAATATTGGTGTCAGTGAGGCAATATTCAACACACAGAAGTCACCACAACAAACTGCCCCACCCCAAATACATAGCTGATGAAAACAGAAATTTTACTTTTTTCAGTGGGTTAAAAATAGATTGCACATGTATATGTTAGGCTGTAGATTCATAATGGCAGTTATGTTCGTACCCTAAACTCTAAAAGATGTCTCAGATCTTGTCAATATGCTCCTTCATATTAATATGGACATGATTTAATGTAGAAAAAAGTATGTTTAAAGCATAAACAGGGATCCATTAAATACGGATTCCTTTAACGTACATGAAAGGTTCTGAAATATCTTTGCCTTGCCATTACTGGCCCTGCGTCAGTGGACTAGGGTTCTCTGGATTTCAGGCCTGGCTGCAGCCTCCCCAGCTGTACGACGTTGCTGTACCCATGAACCTTTCCCTTTTCCCCCCTGTAAAGCAGGCGTTAGAGGAGTAAGTACCTCCTAGAGGTGTTACAATGGTTAAGTGAGTTAATGCATGTGAAACGCATAGAATAGAATTATCATATGGTAAGTGCACAGTAATTATTGGCTATTATTATTTTGGATTTATTTGCTTCTCTCAAAAATAAACATTTATGTGCATTTATGTTAACTGCCTCCAATTTTGTTTCCAGAAGAGTTGCAGAACACTGTCTTTACAGACCGTTATTGATCATGGTATTTTATATGAGCTATTTCCAACCTAATTTATTAGGCAGAAAACATTCCATCAAGCACTGAACATCTCTCACACAAGAGGCGATGTACTGGTCAGATTTCTTGTTACTGAGACACAATACCAAACGCTGTCAGACAACTTGAAGGAGGAGAAGTTTAATTTCCTCGCAGTCTCAGTCCATGAGATTCTGGCTCCGAGGCAGAACTGTCACGGCAGAGGGTATGGTGGAACAAATCTGCTCGGTTTAGGGCAGCCCAGAAGCAGCTCAGGGGATGAGTGCTGGAGTAGAGAGGCCCAGGGACCAGACGTAGACCGAAAGGCCACGCCTCCATGACCCATGCAAGCATCCGTCTTCCACCAATTCTCCACCAGCACCCAGGGAAATTCCAAAGCCAATAACAATGAAACACCATTCTAACTTCCATGTGTAAGAGTTATGAGTGTGTGTGGTGTGAACTTGTGTGTGTATATCTGTGTGCATACTCATATATATGTAATATTCTCATTTAATGCACTACATGAACTACTCTATCTCCTCCCCTGAGAGAAAAATGGAAGTACACAGAAGCTAGCAACATTTCATTCAAATTTTTATGGTGAGTGTATTTTAGAGTTGGAACGTGAACTAGATTGATCTAAAGTGATGCTGCTTCTAATTATACTGTACAACTTAACAGTGGCACAGCATTCCAGTGAAAAGGAGTGGCAAGCATTAACCTGAGAAAAGCATCACTGATAAATGCTAAAGCTGCTTTGTGCAGAACCTACTCAGCATAGTTGCCTTAGCACAGGATTTAATCATGGAGGCTAGAGAATAAATCATATTTGATATACATTATGGCAGAGAATTTATTTATATTGAATGATACTGTAGCTTTTACTGTTCCTTAAAATTTTTCATATATGACTTTCATTACTGTTTTGACTTTTCTTGATGCTCTCTTATTTCTCTAAATCTCTTTTAATTTGTAAAAAATAAAAGTAGACATATTATTCTACAAGGAATGTTTGACTAATGCAAATTCTAATAGATGTTTCTATTTTGAGGAACGTTTTCCATTATTACTTTTTTTTTTTGGTACCAAGAATCAAACTCAGGATCTCGTGCTTGCCAGGCAGGCGATGGCCTCTGTGCTGTATCCCAGGCCTCCATTATTACTTCCCAAGTGAATTTTTTTCTTCATTTTGGGAAAGCTGAGCTTTCCCTTGACACGGGGAAATAATGACATCCACCTCCACCATCTTGCTCATATTTATCCTAATATTCAGACAGTTTAATTTTAAGGAGTGGGGCAAAATTTAATGTCTGAGTAAGCTTTTCATAAAGTATTATTGAGAATACCAGTCCCTCTTAGCTATCTGTCAGAAATGAGCTCTGTGCACAAAACGTTAGACCAAGTACATATTTCTCTTGGAGATTCCCAGTGCAGACTTAACAATAAGATTTTATATATTTAATTGATACAGAATTTCCAGTTTACCAGTCTTAGACACTGTTTTTTCTAAGAGTCTGTGAACAGCCACTAGCATATATACTAAGGAGTACGGATATATTTTTCCCTCATCTCTCTTACTTCCTACCCTGCTCTGGGAATATTGCTAATTTGGGACATTTTATCAATAACTAGAAGGGAATCGTGGATGAAAAAAAAAATAAGGATATCTATTTACTTGCAAGTAGTTTAATATGTGACTCTATATATACTAAATATAGAAGAATGATTAAAAACTGCAAAAGAAGGCAAATTTATAGGAAGTTGTGGAAAGAGATTTTGGAATTTTGATCATATAGTCTTGATATGTTTGTCTACAACAGGATTTCACTCTAGACTTTTTTGTTTTATTTTTAAAATATGTCCTCTTTATTATTGTATACCTGTGATACCCAACAAATACAATCAACAAGGGGAAGCAGTACTTGTAAATACTGAAAGCTGATCTGTTTACTTTCCTTTCTTTCCTATCCTTCTCATCTCGCATCTAAATATCTTCTCTCAGCTTTACATTTCTTAGACATGTGGGACTTAATGATAAATCTGAGTAAGCATATTTGATGAGTCGCAGGGCACTGATTTAATTTCTTTTGTAAATCTAGTTTCTTGAAAGTAAAACAAAATTAAACATTGATAAAAATTTTTATAATCTACCTAGTTATCTATCTGCACATGAACAGCTAATATAACACAAAAAATGTGTTATGCACCACAAGAATAATAAAAATAAATTGCTGAGAGGATAGAAGACAAAGTTTAGTGTTTTCAATATTTTAGGGATGAGGTGTTATCTCAACGAAGTTATAAATAATGGTAGAATTTCTACATATCAAAAAATCTAAAATGATTACTTTTGTTCAGAGAATGGCATTTTGCATAGGAAAAGACATACATAAGCAAAGACACAGAAATACAGCATTAATGAAATGAATAATGAATTAACTATTCGCAGAGTTTACATGAAGATTAAGGTAGATAATTTTATCAGTGAGGGCTCACTGAGTAATAAAAAAAAGTCTATATATATTTACAAGTTAGGCTTACAATAGCTGCATGCAGAATAACTTGTAGAATTATGAAACATGGCTGCCTACGTGCTCTGAAGCTGAATGGACAGTCCAGTTAAAGGTAGAAGGTCTAGAGTTCACTGAAGTGCCACTGCAAGCCAAAGAGTATACATTGGAAGGCTGAGTCTGAACGGGGAGGCTGAAGAATCTGAGTTCGAAGCCTGAAAAGCCTGCCTGCTAAGGCTAAAGGATCTGTGTGAAATCCTGGAGATGGACATCCCAAGGCGATGGTGAAGACTAGAGCTCCTCGGATGAAACAGAAACCAGCTTTCCTTCTTCCTTTCCATTTTATTATATTCAGGAGACAAGACTATTGCCTGGTTCAACTCATACCCAGGGTGAATCTTCTGTTTTAGTAAGTCTATTGAACCATTAACTTCTTTCTAGTAACAGAAATACGCTTGGAAATCCCATCCTCCTAACAAGAAAAATAATTAACAACAAAATCAACAACATTTGTAAGCTCTACCAGGGATTTAAATCATAAGATAAAATGCTGCCTCCAAAATCAGGGTTTCAAGCACTCATGGAGAAACCCTTCAATAATTTGTGAATGACATGAATTTTAGTGTGGGTTAAATTTAAGGGTTACATTTCTATGTCTTACCCCCAGGAGTTCCACCAGATTCTTGGAATGAAGACCAGATAAAATACCCTTATGTTTCTGTCAAGGGGATAAATAAAGTAAGCATTTAAAACATGACAGGGCATTTCCAATCTCCTTTGCAACAGCTTCTCCTTGAGGGAAACAATTTTGCTCCAGTTTCTAGAGCTTAATCAATCTGGAGAAGGTAAGTAGCCCACTGAAGATCTCTCTAGCCTTCTACCTAGGAAAAGGAATATTGTTACAGTTTGGAAAAGGCAAAGCAATTGTGACAGTAAAACATTACGTTTTTGAGGTGTCATGAAATCTTATAATTTTGAGGTGGAATCCATTTCAAATATTAGCTAGACTTTTGCATGCACAAAATGACTCCTAATATCAATTTCAGCTTTCCACCTCCTTGAATGTCTCTATATGACCAGTTTATGTATTTGCCTTATTCAACTACCTGCTGTTTGCCTTCTATGGGACAGTCAGATGTAATCTGTTTTGACTTGCCTGGCCAGACCTCCACATCCCGCATGGACTGTGTTGGTATGGCACAGCAAACACCTCTTCGACAGAATGAGACCTTCTGGATCTCATGCTTCCTTGCTTACATGAATTCTAATTCCTTGCTGGAAACTTGGTTAAGTAATGTACTAGAACCCTGTAAAGGCTTTGGCTCAAAGACCCACCTCCTCTTCTCCCTCGCTTCCCATTCACTAGCTGAGCCTGTGCACATTGCCTGGTTTTCCATTGGCTCTGCAATATGTGCTGCTGTGTGTTCTCTGGGTCGATAATAAAAACACTTGTGCTATTGCATGTGCTTTGCTGTGCTGTTGTGTCTCACTTGACAACCACTTCTAGCTGGGCTCTCCTAGTGAGTGCTTGTCTTGGATTATGGCAACACTCAAGAGAAAGTCATCACGGTCAGATTGGAGGAAAACTGCAAGTCCTCAAGGAAAGGAAGGAAAGATGAATAGGTCAAGTTTTTGTGGGAATTTTCATGGCATTGAATGTACTGTATTTGATACAGTTTTGTATACATGTAATTATACATTTGTCATTATCCATAGAATGTGCCAAGCTAAGAGTAAATCCAAATGGAAAATGATGAACTGTGGTTAAGAAATAACGTATTAGTAACAGACACATCAATTGTAATGAAAATCACTAATTAATTCATTCTGTTAATAACTGGAAAAACTGGTGGTGGTGACACATGGGAAGTGGTATGCAAAAGTACTCTGCAAACTCTCCTCAATATTTTACAAACTCAAAATTGCCTTTAAGTTTTTTAATGTAGAAAGAAAATTGAAACCTAATTGGATAATGAGAAATATTACATCAAAATTCAGGAAAGAGAAATATTACAAAAAAACACAGGAAACAGCAGTCTCAAAAAAATGACTGTGATCATTTCCCTGATGGTATAATACGGGAGAAGCTGATGAAGTGAGAGGCTAAAATAATGGAATTAGAAGTGAGAAGACAATCAGGAACCAAAGAGAAGTCATGCAACATACAGACATACTTAAGTAATGTGAGATGCTGGGGTATTAGATGCAGTTAATGTGAGAATTAGTAAATTGGGCTACACAGAAAAAGGAACTTTCCAGAATGAAGGATAAAGAAAAAGATGTATATGTTATGGGATAGAATATGAGATATAAATGTTGCAGTAAGGAGGTCTAGCATGTTTATAGTTGCAGCTAGAATGCAAACAGATAAGAATGAAGCTGAAAAGAATACTTTAGAAAGTTATCATGAAGGTCTTTCCAAAATGCATTTTTAAAAAATTAAGGAACAAATGAACAATTTCTAACATGGACCAAGAAAAATACAAAGATAATCAAATAATCAAATAGGAATCAAACAATAAGATAATAATACTAGTGAAAAGAAATAACAAGGCAAGAAATCTCTTAAAAATAATTGGTAAGGACAAACTCACAGGAACCTTGGCAGTGAGGAGAGGAAAGGTGGAGAGAAGAACCCCTGGCAGCTGAATTGTGAGAAACCCTTCATGGAAGCCCCTGAAGTTGTGTACCTAGTGTACAGCAAAGCTGTAACCTGCCAAATTGATCTGGTTCAAGTAGGAGAGATACTGGACAAGCTGCCTGGAAAGGAGAGATTTAGGACTTCCGGGAAGATGGCGACCAGGTTACAGGCAAGGGAGCGATCCACCTTAATAAACACCACCAGCTCGAGACAGACTTGGCGAGCGTGAAGGCCGGGACCTCCGCTGGGAAGTTCAAACTGGGCGTATTTCTCTGAGATGCCGGGGGAGATGCGGTAGGGCGGACCAGGCTGCCGTGCCGAGACGTGGGAAAGCCCCAGACGCTGGGAGCCAGGGACGCTCCGCGCGGGGAGGAAGTTTGGCTCGGTCCGAGCTCCCTGGGAGCACAGCCAGCTCGGTCCCTCCCGCCTCCCGAGCCGGTGCAGCTTTCTGGCGACTCCCGACAGAGACCGGCTTTTTGGTGGCGGCAACACCCGGCAGTCCCACATTTCGTGCCTATCGGGCGGGCCGCGCAGAAAGCCCCAGACGCTGGGAGCCAGAGATGCCCCGCGCAGGGAGGAAGTTTGGGCTGGGTCCGAACGCCCTGAGAACACAGACAGCTCGGTCCCTCCCACCTCCCGAGCCGGCGCAGCTTTCCGGCGACTCCCGACAGAGATCGGCTTTATAGCGGCAGCAACGCCCAGCAGTCCCACATTTCGCGTGCATCGGGCAGGCCACGCGGAGGACCCCAAAGGATAAACTGGCACCTTGGAACCTTCCTGCCTGCAGGGACACCAAAAACTGGTGAGATATCTGCGCTCGCGACCAGATCACCGAGTGGGGAAGGAGATCCATCCCTATACCTGCAGGGAACCCTGGGAGGGTGGGGGAGCGGTCTTACACACCTCACCCAGGTCACTAGGTAGGGAGTATCTAACCAATATCTGTACAGCCTTTTAAGCGGAACTCTCAGCAAAAAGCTTAAGGACATTCCCCCAAAGAAAAGTCATTGGAGCAGCCTCTGCAGCAGACCTTTGCCTGCTGAACTGCCTGGGGAATCTACTGCTCAATATTTTGAATCAGATACCCAAAAAAGGGAAGACAGAAGAACAAATCTCAGCAGAAAGCTTAAGGGACATTCTCCCAAAGAGAAGGAATCATTGGAGCAGCCTTTGCAGCAGA
>PVLD010013668.1:0-55171 GCA_004027595.1 Dinomys branickii | reverse complement strand
TCCGCTGCCCAGCCGGTCACCATGGGTTCATATAACATTCATATATGCAAGCAGTATGGAGACACTCTTGTTGCTCGCATCAGTAGTCTGGGGTGAGTCTTAAAGCCTGTGGACTCGTCCCATTGCTGTCAGGAACAGGTGGTGATTGCGCAGGCCGCTGAGGCTCAAGGTGCTCACAGAGGGCGTTCAGGGTGAGAGCTGAAGCCCAGTAACTCAGAAAAAGCTTTCGCTCCCTCCCTTGTTGCGTTCACTATCTTGTGGGTGCCATGAGCTGTTCTCCTCTGCAGGGCCACTCTGCTACGCAACCCTGCCTTGGAGCCGGCTGATTATGGACTGAAAATTTTACAAACTGTGAGTCAAATCTTTCCTTCCTTAACTTTGGGTGTTGGTTATTGTCTCACCAGTGAGAAAAGTAAGAAAGACACTTGAGGGACAACCTCGCTTGTCTGATCTGAGATGATCATTTTGTTTGTAACCAAGAAGAGTTTAGATTCTTCTCTGCTGGTCCCTAATTTCTGCTATCACGTTCTGGCCTCACGGCCTTCGCTGTGACTTTGTGTGCAGGGTTTAGCAAACACTGACGACGGGCGTGGCATCCGTGGCTTTATCTTGCTCTTAATAGTTTTTAAGTTTCACTGTCAAGTGTGATATTTATTTTAGGTACTTGATGGATACCCTGTGTCAAATTAAGGAAGCAGCGTTTGGAAATAGGGACTAGTACTAAATTTTATTGATTTCTTTTTCGGTTAATCTCTTGAGATAATCTTACATATTTTTCTCCTTTAATATAGTGGTATATTTTCCAGTTCCTGACGTACAACTTAGGAAGCTCATTTTGTGTTCAAAAGAGATATCGTTTATACTTTTCTTTTACTGGCATTGCCTGAAATTGAATATTCTCTGAAAGACTTTAACAAAAGGGAAATTTTAAAGCTTTTAAATTTTAAAGTTTGACAAGATTCTCCTCTAACTCTTTCTGGGTTTTTGTTTTGAGGGGAGGCAGGTGGGCTTCTGATTACACACTTATTGTCTTAGTTGTTTTGTTATTAGTCTGT
This sequence comes from Dinomys branickii, assembly GCA_004027595.1. NCBI lineage: Eukaryota > Metazoa > Chordata > Mammalia > Rodentia > Dinomyidae > Dinomys > Dinomys branickii. The sequence continues at coordinate 54,116 of PVLD010013668.1, read as the reverse complement.
CCAAGTTCTACTGTGGGAAACTTTGCTAATTCATTATTTGCTGCAGAATTGTTTCATTTAGGTTTTGAAATTTATTGCATAGAATTGTTCATAATGTTCTCTTATGATTTAAACAGTTTTTATTTCTCTTTGGTTGTGGAACTTTGTGTCACTCCAACTGTAGTTTGTTTATTTAGGCTCTTTCTCTTTCCCAGTTATATCTTTTTTTTTTTTTTAGTGGTACTGGGGATTGAACTCAGGACCTCGCACTTGCCAGGCAGGTGCTTGTATCCCCAGCCCTCCCAGTTATATCTTACTAGTGATTTATTTACTTTATTAACTTTTCAGAAAGGAAGTTTTTAATATGTAGATTTTTTTTGTTTTATTCTCTACTTCACTACTGGCTACACATATCTTCGTTTCCATTTTCTTATCTTTACTTTTTTGTCCTTTATTCTAGCTTCTTCAGTTAATAATTAATTTGTATTATATCTTTTTTGACCTATTTATTCCAAAATAATTTTAGTGGCATTGTACGGGTTTTCATGTGCTATTCCTTCACTGTTACTTGTCTTAAAATATCTATTGTGATTTTCTTTTTAAACCAGAAGTTATTTCAGCTGTACATTTGAAAATTTCAAAATATACTCCCCTATCATGTTTTTGTTGTTTTTTTAGTTCTTATAAATTAGTACATGAAAACAGAAAATGTTAACGCTCTATTTCTCTGCATATTTATTAAATAAAATTTACTAGTTTTCTTTGTCAAATTATTATTATGACTGATTTTTGGTTTGCCTGGCCATAGATTTGAAGAGAAATGGGCAAAAAATAAAATTTACTTTTATAATACTGTCAGGGTTTTGCTATATGTTTTGTGGATCTGCTGCTAGAAGATTACCAGTTTTAAGGGACCTATATTGTAAATTATGTGGTGAGGTGCTGTGTGGTTTTGGTGGCTTTGGCTTGGATTCTTTTTGTTTCATGTAACTCTCTAGGTGCTGTTTCTCTTTACCTTTTCCTTATTAGTCCCTGTGTGCAGTACACAGGGGTCATGTTCCTTGCTGGGAGTTGGTGTGTGCGCATAAAGCACCTTCCTTCTTTCTCCTTCCCCTTCTCCCGGTCCCTCCTCCTCCCCCTTCCTCTAGTTCCCTCCCCCTCCCTCCCTCTCCCTTCTCCTTCCCAACCCCTCTCCTCCCCCTCCCTCCTTCTCCTCTTCCTCCCTCCAGTTCCTCCCCCTCCTTCCTCTCACAGCCCCACCCTCCCACCTTTCCCCTACTCCCCCTTCTCCCCTTCCTTCCCCTTCCAACATCTCTTGGTCCCCCCATTTGCAAAAGATTTACCTTTCTATTTCCTCTTCTCCACCCTTTAATCCTCCCAACTATTGGCAGGTATTTTGCCCAACTTTCTGTGTCCCTTTACTTTGGAAGTGTCCCTGGAAGTTACATGTGACTAGATTTTTCTGAGTTATTCTTTGGAAGCTTCATGATTCACATTTTAGACTTAACAACTTAGCACTTACATAACATGTGCATATTTCTGTGTCCTGTTTTGGCTGGTTTTAATGCACACTACACTGCCTGACTAAGGGAAGCTGTTTCCTTGATGTCAGCTGTTGGTTTGGGATGAATGAGCAAAGTGATTTGTGTAGATTAGTCCATTACATTAAGGAAGGAGCCTTTTCAAAGTAATACAAACATCATGTGGGAGATTAATCTTTAGGTTAAACAGAAGAAATATGAAGTTAGACAGGTGGTTTCCTTGTGAACGAATCCTTAGGCTCATGAGCCTGCCTCTCCCTTCCCTCTCGATCATCTGACTTTTGGTCTTGGCCCAGAGTTGGCCCCACTGGCCACATCAGTCAATTCTTGACATGTTTGAGGCCTTCTTTGGAATGTGGTCCTCAAAAACTCTATATAAACATGGGCAACCTGCCTATGAATTGATTTTTTGAGATTCATTCTGCTTGTTAACTTGTGTAGTTTCCAAAGACGCCAGTAGCAAAGAAACATATTGAATTTCATTTAATTCAGTGGTTTCCCTGTGTGCAGTTCCATTTCCCTCTGGCTCCCCAGCCCCGCTTTACCATCCCGAACACATAGGTCCAATGACGTGGGGAGGGAGGACACCGTTTAGGAGAAACTGGCCTTTGTGGATGAAAAGGACTCCATCTTATTTAGCCTTTCTCTTGACTAACCTTTCACTTTTGATTTTTAAATTCCTTTTTCTTTTCTAATTAAAAGTTTATTGAGGGTATAATACCAGTATAACTGACTTCACATTTTAGACTTAAAGTCCACAATTGCATAAATCTCTAGATTTGCTGGGCGAGGTGATGCATGTTTATAATCCCAGCATTCGGGAGGCTGAGGCAGGAGGATTGCTGCGAGTTCGAGACCAGCCTGGGCTACAAAGTGAGTCCAAGGCCAGCCTGAGCTGCATAGTGAGACCTTGTCTCAAAAAGACTACATAAATAAATAAATAAATAAATAAATCTCCAGATTTTTAAAAAATTGTGGTAACATTCATATAAATTAAATTTGTCACTAAACCACATTCCTGTGGCACTTTGTATGTGCACAATGTGTGCACTTGGCTCCACTGTCTAGCCCCAGAACACTTGCAGCACCCCAAAAGGAAACCTTGTATTGATTGTTTCTATACTCACCCCCTCCTTGGCAACTCACATTATACTTGTCTCTAAGAATTTGCCTCATGCAAGCAGAATCACACAGTGTTTGACTCTCTATGTCTCACTTATTTCATTTAGCAGAATATCTTCCAGTTCGTTCACACTGAAGCATGTGTCAGAATTTCCATCTTTTTCAAGGCTGAATAATATTCCACAGTGTGGGTATACCACATTTTGTTTATCTGTTTATCCATCAATGCTTCAATTGTTTCTACCTTTTAGCTATTGAAAACTCTGCTGTGTTTATAAGTGTACAAAGACCGGTTCAAGTCCCTGATTGCATTTATTTGGGCATTTACCTGGAGAGTAAAGTTGTTAGATTATACAGTAGTTTTATTTTTAATTTTTTAGGAATTGCCCTACTATTTTCTGTAGAGTCTACACTCTTTTATGTCCCACCAGTAGTGCACAAGGGCTCCAATTTGTCTACATTCTTACCAATATTGTTATTGTCTGTTCCTTTTTAATTAATTAAGCTTATTGGTACATTGTAGGTATACATAATGATCACATTCATCGTAGGGAATTTGTATGTGTACATGATCTAAGTTAAGTCTTCTCCCATTTCCCTGCCCTCCTTTCAGCCCCTCTTCTTCTTCTCCTTATTTACAAAAGCTTTATTTCTATTTTTTCCTTCTTTTCTTGTTTTTTTCTTGTTTTTTCCCTTTGTTCTTTTTCTTTAATATGCACTGGGGCCCGCACCATAACTTTGCTAACACTACATTTTGGAAGCCTGAGAACTTGTAGTTGCCAGTTTTTCTGTAGGATCTGTGTTGATGACTCCTCCTTTCTCAGAGGCTCCTTTGGTCCCTGGGGTGCGTCTCTGTGAGGCCTGAACGGCAGTAGAGGTGAGAGCAGGTTTTGGCCACTTTTGTCTGGCTGTAGGTTCTGCCTTTGCCGATTAACTCGCCCTCAGAGCCAGGCTGGAAACTGTACTCCCCAGGTCTCTCCTTGGTATATGTGGACGTTGACACCCACCTCCTGATGTGCAGGCAGGACTAAATAACAAGTCACAGGACACTAGCTGGGTACAGGAGGTGTTGCTAAGAACTGGCTGTTACTCAGACACTGGTCTGATCTTTTGTGTATCCAGTGTGTACCCTCTTCGTCTCCTTTTTCCCTTTGTCTCTTGTTTTCCAAAGTCTGTTCTTTGCTCTCCATGGTTTGGGCCCCAGTGTTGTCCCTCTCGGGCCGTTTCAGTGTCCCTCTACCCAGGTGGCTCTATCTAATCAGGCAGCCTTTAGGGTTAGTGGGAGGCTTCTCACAGCACAGAACTGTGCCATGGGAAGATCCACCTGGAGAACATGTTACCATCACCAGATCGCTCCACGTCAGCTGTGGGTCACAGTCCTGGCAGTGCCGCTCCAGAGGTGGAAGACTCAGACCTTTCACCGCCTGTCATGAATTGCCTTATTTTGGAGGTGAATTCACATCACCCTGCACAGTGGATCTACTGGGACCTCGATGAGAGCTTATTTCCTGAGCACATGTAAAAAAAGGAACCTCAGGGCGTCCCGAATCAAACCAGCCACAGGAGACTTTACAGTTGTCTATATTGATTCCTGAGCACTCACTAGTTCTTAGATACTGCATTAGTCAGCGTCTTGCTGCTACAACAAGGTACTTGTTAACTTAAGAGAAAAGTTTTACTCAGCTCACAGCTGTGGAGGTGCGTGGCCAACATCGGGCAGCCTCATTGGTTTGGCTCCGGGTGAGGGTGGCCCACCGTGGGGGGAGTGTGAGGAGCCAAGAGTCACACTGGGAATAGGAGTGACAGAGGGGACATAGGGGGTCCCACACTTCCTTTCAGGGGCAGCCCTCCAGTGGCCTAAGGGCCTCCCTGCTCGGCCCCGCCTCCCGTAGTTTCCATACTTTCCAGTTATTAGACTCAACCTTCAAACTTAGTCTTTGGGGAGGTCTAAACCAACATGAAGCTGTAGCAGTACCGTGAAGCAGGCCTAGGACCACTGATCTCCTGCTGAGAGGTACGAAGACAGAATAAAACACAGGCAAAATATATACACTTTAGTTATAAGGGGCACCAGGATCATCAAAGCCCAGTGGCAAGCTAGGACACGAGGTGCTGGTGTCCCTGGCCTAATGCACAGCTTGACTGGGGGGTGTTCTCGTGGGCTCCGGGAAGTGGTGAGGGTGAACTTCTCACACAGTCAAGCTTCAAGAATTGAGGAATACACATTTTTGGAAAAGCACACAGGAACAGATCATGGTGGTAACCTGACTGTCTGCTAACTGCCACCACTGAGCTACGTGGAATTTGCATGAGTCAAAGGCCTGGGCTGTGCCGTGCTGATAACCTTGGGAGGAAGGTGTGCTTATATTTCCATAGATAATGGAGAAACACTTTGGCTGCCATCCTGAGGCACGCAAGCATGGAGCACACCCAGCAGTGAGGCCGAGGCCCACCCATGCCCCTTATCCAATACTGGCAGAAAGACCAGGAGACATTGATAATTCTGCACCAGGCACCAGAGGAGCTACACCCTCTCCAGACAGTCAGCTGGAGAGGCCTGGAGGAGACATGGATGAAGCTCACTGCTTGAGCTTCCGTCAGGGCTTGGGATGCTTTCCACAGACCATCTGAGGATCGCACCCCAGGACTTGGGCCTGTGACCTTCGGCTAAAAAGGAAGAAGAACATTGTTAATGAGACATGGGGGCGGGTACTGAGGATCCAGGAACTGCTCTGAAGGAATTTAAAATATAAATTGCTAAATCTAGTTGCATTTGTTGCAACATCTGGATTGTCTGGATTCCCCCTTTTTGATTTATTAATCATGATTTTAAGGTTAAGTGAGATCTTTTAATAATTGTTGGTCCCTGGGGGTTACGGGGAATTCGTTATATACTTAATTCCCCAAAGCTGAAAAAATCATTGAGTGGATCTGCTGATATAAGCAGGTCTCTTATCTATTTTTATGGTCTTAGGCAAAGGCCAATAAACAATGTTGTTGTAATATTAACCCCCTTTTTTGACCTTTGTAACCTGGTAAACAGTATTGTAATGGTAGTAATGAGTTTTAACTATTACAACTTTTTCTGGATATCAGGTACTTTGAAATACAAAGTATAGCCAGAAGAATGTTATTTCTTACCACTTGTGGTTGTTTTGGTGTAACAGTTATACAATTTATAGAGAAAACTTGCCAAGGATGTTGGCACACACCTGTAATCCCAGCACTTGGGAGGCTGAAGCAGGAGGATTGCTGTGAGTTTGAGGCCAGCCTGGGCTACAAAGTGAGTTCAAGGCCAGCCTGAACTGCATAGCAAAGAGATAAAACAAAACTCAAAGAGACCAAACAAAACAAAAACAAAAAGAGAAAACTTGAAATCAAAAGCCATATATAATATTTTAGCATTTTTGTAATCCACTTAAATGTCCATCTTAGTATAGAACGTAGTGACATATGTAACATATATCATGTCTTTTTAAAGGCTATTATTTGACTGGTAATCTCAAGTTGATTTAACATACATCTCTTACCGTAAGTAGCTGGAATACAAGGGGAAGGTAGACCTCTGAATCTAAAAGAAAAAGGTTACCACTCTAAGTAATTCCAGTTTTACATTCTGGAAGACCTGTACATCTGGAAGGCGTGAATACATTTCGTACACCGTGAGACTAGCAATAATGAATTGTCATTGCCATATGAAAACTTTGGCTTCTTAACTTAGTTTTATACCAAGAGCACCTCTTAAATAGAAAACCATATTGTTTTGGGTTTGGCAGGAAATAGCTTGTTCCATCAAAGCCAAATTGTAAGAAGATAACCTGATATTTTGGCGTGCTGTTGGATATGCCCCAATATCATTAGCTGGCTTGCCTGGTTCATAGCTTGTTGGCAACTGTGGTTTGCGTGCTTATCAGCTTATCTGAAACCAGGACATCTGCAGCTTGAGTGTTAGGGACTTGTCTTTTTACAGCCTCTTGTAATCGAGCCACAAACTGAGTATGTGGTTCAGTGGGACCTTGTAAAATTTGAGTGGAAGAGTGCATTGGTGCTCTATCCTCTGGGACCCTCGCCCAGGTCTGGGGAGAATTTCAGCCATTTGTGGACAAAGAAGTGTAGCACAGCGAGCCTAAGCATGAGTATTTGCAAAGTTACCTGGACAGGAGAGCATATCCAATGTCATTTCAGGGTTATGCCCCGTACAGTTTTTCTCAGCTTGTTCAGTAACCAAGGATCGCATTGGAACCCCAAAATGTAGAAATTGAGCATAACGAACATGTTTTAGCCAAATGATGCAGATCGAAAGGAACCAACAGATCAGTCTGTACTACGTTTTCTTTTTTAAAAACAGAATGGTGGTTTATTGTGAGCCTGGGAAAAGATAAAAATTCAAAATTTGAAGTACAGTTTCCACTGAATGCTGATTGCTTTTACATTATCATATAATCAGAAACACTCTTCTAAGGTCTCCAGGCACACTACCTGCAATACATTTCGTAGTAGAACAATTTGTATGGACTTTGGACCCCATTGTTCCCAACAGTTTGTTTTAGATCTTTCAAAATTTTAAAGCGAAAGGGAACATGTACATTAATATTCTATTCAGGGTTGTCGGGATTGCTAGTATTTCCTACAGGGAAACAGGTATGTCAGAACTTTTACTCTGGCTGCTGTGTTTTCTAAAACCCTAATAATCTGTGGCAGCCACTTTGGGTGGTGACAGTGGGCCCTGGGGTGAAGGAGGTGAGAGCTTATCTTCTTCCTCCATGCAGGTTTTGACCCTGCGTTGGTCTGAGGATTTCTTAACTGATAAGGAAGCCTCTGTGGCTAAGAGGTGTTCCAGTTTGGAAAACAATTTGACTCATTTTGCTTTCTCTTCAGAAGCTGCATCTTTTTGAGCTTTTAGAGCAGCATGAACTTCTTGTTTAGGCTCTAAGGGCTTCAAGAGAAATCATCATCTGGGTGAGATGAATTCTCTATGCTGTTGGGCGTGCTGTAATGAGTCTCCTATACCATCCCAATTTCCTAAATTGACTGTCCCGATTGAGGCAACCAAGGATTGAATTTAACAATATCTTGTAACATTTTAGTCAGACTCTTGTGTGGAACTATAGTGTGTACTTGCTTTAGCAAGACATGAAGCAGCTGGTTATAATTTTGCTTTTCCACTGATAAATCTTGCCCCATTTTTAATCCTGGCTGAGAACCTACTCACACTGGTAAATACTTATGTCACTTTTTGGGTGTTCCTGTTGTTTGTCACATGAGGTCATGCCCTTGTCTCTGCTCTCCAGTGGCATCCACTCAGGGTGGCCTCTGAGCAGGCTGTACTGCCCCCAAATGGGCGCCAGTTATTGGGGCCCTGGCCTAGGACCACCAATTTCCTGCTCAGACGTACGAGGACAGAACAAAACTGACTTGTAACTAAGTTGTATGAATTTTGTTCATACAACTTAGTTACAAAGGGCACCAGGATGGTCAAATCCCAGTGACAGGATGGGACCACGAGCACTGGTGTCTTTGGCCTTTATGGGGTGCACAGTTTGATTGGGGGTGTGCTGGTGGCTCCAGGAAGCAGTAGGGGTAAACTGCTGGTGCAGTCAAGGTTCAAGAACTGAGGAACAATGTATTTTTGGAAAAGCACACAGGAACAGATGATGGTAGTAATGTGATTGTCTGCTAACTGTGACCATTGAGCTACATGGAATTTGCACGAGTCAGAGACCTCAGCTACCATGTGATCTTGCTTTGAGGTTCCAGAACTTCAGACTGTTTCTCAGCTCAGCTCTTAGGACAGCTGGGGGTCTCACCATAAGTCATAGAAGCCTAGGACAGACTTTTAATTTATTTTTGTGCCAAAAAATTATTAATACTACTTATTTATTAATACTAATTATTGCTTGTTCTCTACTGCCTCAATCTGGTTCTCAGCAGACTAACTTAGAAAATTCTGCTTCTAAGTCACTTATTATGGTATATACTTGAGTTTTGGTTTTACCAACTGATTTTTAAATTCAAATAGGATATAAATTCTTAAGAAAATTATTCAAGTTTCTAGTTTTCATTTTTATGGGGAAACACATCCCCGTGGGTTACCCAGGAGCACTCAGAATGATACCTGTGAAAACTCAGGCAGTGCCTGTAAAGGCAGCAGGAGGACTCTCCATAGCCTATCAATGTTTAACATGTTAATGAGTTTTGCATTGTATTCTGTGAGCTGTGAATCATTTCACATTAAAATCCATGGTTTTCCTGCCAAAGTCCAAAGCTGTGTGTATCAAGAGCTGTGTATCTGCAGAGAGATTCAGAGCAAACACGAGAAACACGGGAGCAGGTTCCACACGGAAGAGTGCCTTGCACACCCATGGCTTACTCTGTCTGTGCCTCCTTTGACAGCCCAGCCACACTGGCCACCAATTCCTGCACAGAGGTGCGCTTGAGACTGCTGGGGCATCTGTGACCAGGTGAGTGAAATCAAACCCGCCCCCCTTCTCCGTCCTTTCCTGGCATCTGCACGGGTTTATGCCTTCAAGTGAGATCCAGTAAAAAACACAAGGCCCTAACTTGCTTTTGACCAGGTAGGTGACAATGTATGCACTGGTGATGGTGCTGGCACGGTTAGCATCCTCTTTGTTTTTAACTCACTGAGGTGGGCTGTGCCCCTTTGGGTCCAGACACGGTGGTTTCTGGGATTCGCAGCAAAGCTGTGACTGCCTCTATGTGACCAGAGAGAGAAGGCCTCCCTGCGAGGCCAGGTGAGGCAGAAACACCCAAGGAAAGCATGGGACGTAGCCCAGTGTTGAGCTGGTTTTGAGCCTTTAATTTAACCAATTGTCTTCTCGTGGATAACTGTCACTGCCCATAGAATACTCTCTAGACGGAAACAGAAACCTAGTGTAGAAAATTTATGCAGGAAACATGTCACTGTTTCTCTTTCAAAATGTTGGAAGAGAAGGGAGGAGGTTCTGCCTAACAGGTGAAGTGTAGTGAAGTGGGTGGAATTCCACAGCAGGCTGCTGTGGTATTTGCTGCTTAGAAAGTACACAGAAGGTGCCTGGTTCAGGTATTCAGGTATCTGCCTCGGGCAGCTTCATGGATTTTATAAATGAATTAGTTTGCCAGGCTGCCCACCACAAACTAGCACAAACTGGGTGGGTGAAATAGAAATGGGTTGTCTCACATTCCTGGAGGCCAGTGGACGGTCTCATAGTCCTCAACATTGAGTTGTTCTGAAGAAGGCTCAGTTAAATGCTTCTCCAGCTGGTGGCTAGAGATCTTGGTGCTCCTTGCCTTGTGGAAGCATTACCCCAGCCTCTGCTGTCATCTTCCCCCATGTCTAACCACCGTCTAATTAAAAGAGCACCAGACAAATTGCATTAGGGGCCCACCCTATTCCAGAGTGACCTCTTTTAATGAGTTACAACGGCAAAGCTCCCATTTCCAGATGAGGTCCCCTGTGAGGTACTGGGAGGTAGGACTTCAACACATGAATTTTAGGGAATACAGTTCAGCCCATAATAGTAAATATTCAGTAACTCACCTAGTGAATGTGGAATGAACATCTATTATGTGACATGTACTGTGTGAGATGTAGAGATTTCTATATCTTTTTGTGCCCAGAGTACTTATGGTAAAGAAGAAAAGTAGAACAAGTAGCTGTAATAAAGTAGAACTATTTAAAAGTATGTCTAAGGAATTGTGTGGGTACCAAGAAGGAAGATATTGGTCAAATCTCTGTATTAGGGGAGATGTCAGGAAGATTTTGCTGAGGGACTAAAATAGGGAATGGACTTGCAGGAATTAAAAGGAAGTCACCAGGTAGACCTTGGACTGTCTGATCAGAAAGAGCAGCAAGAAAGTGTGAAACATATATTGTGTTCCCAGTTTAGTTTAGACAGCTTGTGGTGCAGCGGAGTGTGTGTGTGTGTGTGTGTGTGTGTGTGTGTTCATACTGTGGGGGATTGGGCAGTGACCATTAGTGTTGGGGCGACACTGTTGGACTTGTGGTTTGGAAAGTTTCTAATGGACAGTGTGGAGGCTGGAGTAGAGAAAGGTGGGTCTTTGCATTACAAGATGAGGTGGTGGAAATGACGTGGACCTGCTGCTTAGCGTCCCTGAGTGGATGTTAGGATGAATGAGGAATGGAACTTGAGATGTCTGTGGGATGTTGGATCTGTGGCCATGGAGCTGTATTAGTCAGCTTTCTTGTCCTGAGATGCAATATCCAGGGCCCACAACTTAAAGGAGGAGAGGACTAATTTCACTGTTGGTTTTGAGGACCTCAGTCCATGGTCAACTGGCTCCAGGGCAGAAACATCATGGGGGGAGCAGGTGGGGGAATGAAGATACTTAGTTCATGGCCACCAGAAAGCAGAGGAGGGAACTATCAGGAACCTGGCCGAGCTCTCCAGCTACTGGCCAGGATCCCCAGCTGCCTTAATGAGGGGTGTGGCAGAAGGATGAAATAAGAAAACAGAGACAAAATTAGTAATGCGTGACATGGGGGCTGAGAGGTTCAGTGCCTCAGGATGGGCAAAGAAAGACACCCTGAGCCAGCCACTATTTCTTGGGTGCACACAATGATTGGGGGGATGACCGGGTGACTCAGGCTGTGGGAGGTGACCTTATGTTGATGAGGATCACTTCAGATGACTTAGAGGGCAGTGACCTTACACTGATGAGGAGCTTTGTGTTGATGAGGACAGTGGAGAGAGGTGCAAGGTTATGGAGGTTGTCCTTTCCCCAAGGTGAAGCCCTGTTTTTATTACTACTGGGTTCTCAAGGAACCAGGATGTCTTCATAGGATTCAGTCTTGCCCTGGGGCTTCACAGCATCAGGGCACCACTGAGGCCGCAACTGTGACAGGAGGTGCAGGGAATTATGTTCCTGCATATGTAGACAGCCTGCATGGCAAGGCACTAGGCCGCGGACAAGCCCTAATCACAATCTAATTATGAAATTACTTTCCCCCAAATTGTATAACATGGTCCTTGATGGGAACCGTAGCAGAGAGGAAGGAGCCAAGGGCCAGACACTTCAGATGATTATTCAACAAATACCCGAATGTCTCCTGCCACTTTCTTCCCATCTAGGTCTCGGGGTTCCTGGACTCCTGGGTTTCATAGCAAGGCAGATGCAGTCCTTCCCCTGCCAGCTTTTCCTGACCCAAAGACTTTCACTGGGCAATGAGCATTGCATTTTTCTGTCAGGAGGCTAAGTGATCTGGATCTGGAGCAGGCCAGCCGTTGTCCTGGCCCATTAGAGGGTAAGGAATGCTGGTGGGCCCCACCTGGGGAAGGCTGTGAGAGCTTGCGGTGGACTAGTGCCTTGCACTGTGATCCTTCAGTAGTCGGGCACTTTCAGAAGTAGAGGCATCTCAGCGCTGTTTGTTCTGCTGTGTTAAGCTGCTCCTGGGGGCACAGGGAACAGTCAGTTCGGATGAGTGAGATCATACAGATAATGACACTGGCTTTTCCTGGCTCTGCACTTATGTGTGACCTGGAAGTATGAGAAGATGAACAGAACATTGCTGTGGGCTCCTTGCCAAGCAGATCTGTGATCTGGGCGCGAATATTTGTAACCAGCACAGTAGTTAGGCGCATATGGCAATTGTAACATTTGAATCTAGGGTTTACTGTTACTGTTTGCTTTCCTAAGTGGGCACAAAGACATTCTCTGAAGTTTTCATGATAAACCTACCAGAAATCCTTCATTTTTGTGGATGGAGGAGGAACCTTCCAGTGGCCCCACTTTTCCTTTCAATGATGTCAGAAATTCCTTCTAGGGAGGATGAAGCTTTGAATTCTAGAATCAAGGTTCCAAACATGCAACCACATTGATTTAAGGTAACAACTACCAACATTGGCAAGGTTCTTCCTATTTGACAAATTGCTTTCAAATTGCTTTCTGTTTTACTTTGTTGTCCTGACAATCCAAAGATTCAGTCCTATTTTCTACTTGAAGTACAAGTGTTATGGAAACTGCACCAAAGTCAAAGGATTAGGGAGGGGTAAACTGTGGAGCCCTAGACACTGGGTCTTTATCCTCCATGCGTGAGTGACTGCACCCAGCCACTCTATATATTGGTGACTTCCAAACTGCTTGAGTCATAGTAAATCTCTTTTGATCCACATAATTCAGTACACACCTGGGATACACCTTGCCTTGCCCATTGCTCCTGCAGTCTAACAGCCAATGGGTTCTAGCAGTGGTCTGATTAAACTGACTTTATGATGCAGTCGTGGGTAATGGTTCAAGGCTGGAAACAGGCGCACCGAGAAGGGACTAGACATGTGCGTCCTGGGGGTGGAGGTGTGGAGAGCGCCGGTCATGGAGCTCTGTCTCATTGCCAGAGGGTGGAAATGTTGGGGTGCAGTTGGAATGGTGGGGGAACATGGTGTAGTGGATTGACAACTAGTGGTCAACTTATAACCCCCAACAGAATTGAGTAAACATGGTGCTGGGTATGGGAGGGCCACCTGTAGACTGTTGCCCGCAGCATAAGAGGCAGAACTGGAGAAGAAGGCTGTTCGGTAGAAGTTGTAAGGAGCTGTTGGTTGTTTTGGAGGAGCTCGTCGTACTGGCTTTCCTAATGAACTTGGCTGTTTTCATCCTCTGGGGAGCTTGAGACCTTTTTGGCACTGAGAATAGCTTTGGTTCACTTTGGGGGAGCTCTGGTCCTCACTTGGAGCATCGCTTCCTGGCTCCAGAGGGGAAGAAGGTGCACAGCTCAGTCTCCTGAAGAAGCTTGCTTTGGCTTTCCTGATGGGAGCTCAGCTGTCTTCACCATTGGAGGAGCTCGGGACCTCACTGTTGCTGAGGAGGGCTGTGGTACTTTTCGGGGGAGCTCTGGTTCTTACCTTATGCATTGCTTCCTGGCTCCAGTTCAGATCCCTCAGTCTGCTGGCACAGATCCTTCATCCCACTAGCACAGACTTCCTAGATTCCACCACTGACTTTTGAGCCTTTGCAGCACAGATCCATGAAACAAGCCTGTATGAGATATTGTTATGGGCTCTGGGCCTCCAGTTGAACTTGTGGGAGGCATTGTTATAAGCTCTAGGTCTTAAACTGCACCCATGCAGGACATTTCTGTGGGATCAGGGCCCTCAGCTGGATTCCTTGGTGTCAGTATGTGGACAGATTTCCTGCACTCTCTTGTATATTGTTCTTTGGGTCACGATTATAAATAATCATATCAAATATGTGTTCTGCATTATATTGTTCTCCCTTGCAAAAATATCCCCCAAACCTTAACACACGGCTCAGTCATAACCCCCATTTCTCACATTCGGTCTGCTTCACTGGCCTGCCTTGGTCACAGCGGGGGTCCCTCTGCCAGTCCTCTCCTCTTGTTTCCACTTGGCTTGGATGTCCACATTTCACTGTTGATCACATGTATCTGTAAATGGAGGCCTAGGTCGCGCCGTCTTGGAGGTTTGAATGAATTGCCTCAGCAGCTTAGTGGCTCAGAGTTTGAATCCCTTCAAACCTGGCAGAATGTCTCCAGGCTCATAGCCAGTGCTCAGGCTCAGAGAGCGGCCCCTGGTCTGGGTGTGGAGATCTGTTTCAGACTAGGGTGAGCTGTCTTGAACCCTGGGAGCAAAGTCACGAGTTCCACGCATTTCCTTCAGACGACATTCTTTCTTTCTGCTTGCTGGTGGATGAATAGTCCATTGTGTGCAGGTGTCATGTTTCCTCCATTCTTCTGTTGATGGGCACCTGAACTTGTGCGCACGCGGTGTCCCTGCAGCATGCTGACCTTCATTCCTCCAGGTATTTATGCAGGAGGGATATAGTTGGTTCACATGGTAGCTCTGTTTTTAGTTCTTTGAAGACCCTGTGCCCCAGTGTCCCTGGGGGCTGTGCTAACTCCGTTCCCTCTAGCAGTGTTGAAGGCTTCTTTTGCCCTCATTGTCCCCAGCAGTTACGATGTTTTTGTTTTCTGCTGCTGGCCATTCTGGCTGGGGTGAGATGGAATCTCTGTAGTTCTGAGAATCTTTCTGTTGGGTATATGTGGTGACATCCGAGAAGAGGGCTTCCCCAGAGGTAAAGGAAGTGCAGGTTTGGGGCGATCTCCTTGTGTCACAGAAGATGAAGGTGTGTGAGCAGTTACTTTGTGGAGGGGTGGCTACCACAGAGTCCCATCAGCTACACTGGTGAACACGTGTGCTATGGAGTGTCATGCCCTGGTCATGATACCCATGACTGGTTATTTTGGAGGTACTACTTTCTGAGCAGGTATCTTCTGTTCTCTCAATCTTCAACTCCTGGGACCAATCAGTCTTATGTTTGTGCCATTAGATTCTACCCCTTTCCTCTGTGGAGTTTTTTATTTTCTTTGACTCCAAGATTAGACCTGGGGTTATAGCTTCTGCTGTCTAGCAACCAGGACAGGACTGTGGAACTGAAAAAGAAGTTTCTGAAATTCCCACCCACATGCATGAGCCATCATATGTGACACGCTGACATATTCATGGTTGGGCGGTTTGTTCCACATCTCCATGCTTTGAGTCCTTGGCTTTTAGATAAGGGAAGGCAGTGGCCCAGAGAGTCGTTTGAAGTTGGTTGAGAAAGCCCACAGAGAAATCACTCCACTATTGATATGCTGACTTCCTTAAATGATTAACAGAATGAAGCACTCCAGGAGTAGGAGAGGAGTTAAGAAGCCATACCATGGCTCAGGCAGGCAAGAGGGTTGTTATGGTTTGTGTCTGCAAGTCCCCCCAAAGCCTCAAGCAGTCATGGGGTGGGCTTCTAGATTTTTGATTGATCCATAGACCAATGCTGGGATTATGAGTCTGAGTGCTACACCTGCCCTGGGGCGGATAGTTTGTATATGTAAGGGAGGGAGAGGCCGCTTGCTACCACTCCTCCCTTTTGCTCTGGTTGTTGCTTTGCTGTTTTCTGCCATCATGAACTGTTGCCCTCTGCTCTGTACCACTCAGCCTTGGAGACAGCTGAGTATGGACTGAAACCTCCAGAAACTGTAAGCTAAATAAATCTTTCCTTCCTTAGTTTGGGGTGTCAGGTATTTTGTCTCGGCAATGAGAGAAAAGTAACCAAGAGAAGGGGTCACAGAGCCCAGAACCCAGCTGGATCTGCAGCTGAACCAGGGGCATCTGATAGAGCACCTTAGCAGAGAATGTGCACCCCAGCCTCTTCCCTCATCCTCTGATTCTGTCTTGTTGCTCCCCAGTGGCCAAGCCTGAGAGACTTGGCCACTAAGACCAGTCCCAGACAGGTCACCCGTGAGGACAGCCTGCTGCAGTGTAGCAAGGGACTGGCCCGTTTTCTCAGGGGCCGTAGACACACCATACTTTTGCTGATTTCCTTTCTCCAGGCAGAATCTGAACCAGTTCCTCCTCCTTCATACAGCCATAGGGTTCTGGAACGGAAGAGAACATTTGAGGCCACCCTCCCCCTCCTTCAGTGTCTTCCTGGGGAGGAGGCTGCAGATCGGGCGACAGAGCTTTGCTGGTCTTGGGCCTCTCTGTTTGCTGTGTTCTCTACTTCATTAGGTGTCGGGGGACAAAAGCACATGCACAGGTCCTGTAGGCTCCGGGCTTCCTCAGGGCAAGGCAGCATGGCTTTATATTGGGGTTTGGGGCCCGGCAGAGAGTAGAGCACACTGAACATTCTTTTTAGGTGAGTGCAGATCCCACCTCTTCTCTCTATGACTTTTGCGATTGGAACCACATTTTACTGCTGTGTTTCATGGTGTCTTTCTCATGTGTGTGGCTGTCCCCCACAAGTGTCCTCCCACTAGCATTTGTTCCTGGAGGGATGCCTCTCTCAGGGGAGGGGATCTGCATTATGTCCCTTGAACATTATCTCAAACTGAGCACACAGAGGACCAGTGCATCCTTCCTGAATTAAATTTTAAAAGGATGATACCAGAAGCCATGCTTTTTCCCAAGTCCTAAAATCGAGGGGTTCAGTGGGTTCCTTCCTGCTCCCTGACAGTCACTCTAAGGAGGGGCCCTTTCCTGCCTTTCCCACCCCACAGGACAGGAGGGAAGCTCCTACCCCAGAAGCCATTGCCTGTCCCAGACATGTTCTGGGGAATCCCCAAGGAGAGGATGTGTGCTGTCTGCTGCTCTGAAGGGGGCACTGCCCTCAGGCCCATGACTGGGTAATACCTTGTCCCTCTGCTGGCATTAAACTACAGTGTACAGTCTTACCACATCACCGCCCTAAGTCTCAGTTAATCCTGGAATCTGGAGCTGGTGATATCCCCACTCCCTGTAGTCAAACTACCAAAAAAAAAAAAAAAAAGACAACTGTAGGTCTCAGAGAAAATGGTGTGGTAGACTGACAACTGGTGGTCAACTTAGAACACTCAGTGGAAATAAATAAGCTTGGTGTGGGTGTGGGAGCCCACCTGAGGATTGCTGCCAGAAGCACAAGAAACAGACCTGGCCAATGAGAAGTAGTGAGGCTGTTGAGAGCTGAGAGAGGCTGTTCGGAGCCTGTTGGAAGCTGTAGGGAGCTGTTGGTTTTTCCTGGAGGAGCTTGTCCTGCTGGCTTTCCTGCTGAACTTGGCTGTTCTCATCAGAGGAAGAGCTTGGGACCTCGCTGTGGTTGAGAATGGCTTTGGTTCACTGTGGGGGAGCTCTGGTCCTCACTTTGAGCATCACTTCCTGGCTCCAGAGGGGAGGATGGTGCGCTGCCAGTCTCCTGGAGAAGCTTGTCGCATTGGCTTTCCTGATGGGAACTCAGTTCCCTCATCTTTGGAGGAGCTTGGGACCTTGCTGTTGTTGAGCATGCCTGTGATACTTTTCGAGGGAGCTTGGGTTCCTACTTTGAGTATCGCTTCCTAGCTCCAGTGCAGATCCCTCAGCCTGCTGGCACAGATCCTTCATCACACTGGTACAGACTTTCTAGCTTTCACCACTGACCTTTGGGCCTTCCCAGTGCAGATCCATGACATAGTTCTGCATGAGACATTGTTGTGGGCTCTAGGCCTCCAGCTGGACTTACGGGAGGCATTGTTATGGGCTGTAGGTCTTTAGCTGGATCCATGCAGGACACTGCTGTGGGATCCAGGCCCTCAGCTGGATTCTTGGGTCTTTAGCGTGTGGACAGATTTCCTGCCTCTATTTGTATATGATACTTTGGGTGACGATTATAAATAATCTTACAAAATTCCTGTATTGTATTGTTTCTCCTTGCAAAACTCCAAACTATAACAAATGAGTACTGGGAATCGAACTCAGGACCTTGTGCTTGCCAGGCAGGCCCTGTGACCCTGAGGTGTATCCCTGGGGGTCCCTGAGTAAATGAACAAAAAGCCACTCTTCACAAACTTCCCTCAAGTGCCAGATATTTTTATTTTCACAGGATTGGGAGATGCTACAGACAAAGTGAGGTTCCTAGAATAAGAAAGGGGGGATAACGGTCTGGGACTGGTTGCATGCGGGGAGAGGGCATCTTTCTGGAGATGTTTTAAAACAGGAAGGCTTGCTTCCTGTAGAGGCAGGGTGGGGGTGCTGTCTGTGGTTGGCCACTTCCTGGTGGGGGTGAGTCTTCAGCTGCGTCTTTGGCCGTCCCAGTGGTCCTTACTGGGTGCAGGATGCTGCACATCCGTTGTTGTCGAGCCTGCTAATGCAACCCAGGGAGGGACGCTGCTATCGAGGAGCAGCGCGTGGTAGGGGTTGTGTGCTGACCAAAGCCGATGTGACCACTGGCTCTCTTGGTTCTTTCTGAAAGATGATAAAGATGCAACTGGTTACAGGGTCAGGTGCTCTCTTCCCCACAGCCTGGCCATCATGGTACTGGGAGAGGAAGCCCCAGGGAAGTTCCTGCCGTGTAGACAGAAGACATCCACACTCCAACAAAGTGGTCCTACTGCACTGAGCTCCAGAGGAGGTGCACCTCTCATCCTTTAATCACTTGACAGAGGCATCCAAGGTAGGTTGGAGTCTGTTCCAGAAGCATAATTGCATCACCTTCAAAAGCAGCTTTGGGCAACCAGTTTTTCCCATCCAGTGGCTGAAAACAGAACCAAGCCCTGTGTCCTGCAGTCCTCCTGTGGCTGATGCAGGATGTGGGGCTTGCTGGAGTCTTACGCCTCAGTCATGCGTGGGAGGAGTGGGTCCCTCAAATGCTAAAGAAGGAGCCACTAAGGCACCCTGAGCACTCGTTTGCAACCAGCATTGGTTACAAACTGCTTAGCAAAGCTGCTGTATGGCTGAGGACATCTGCAGGTCCCTGAGTGGGTGTGTGCCTAGGGGGTGTGTGTCTTTTTGCAGCAGTCCTATTAAGTAATGGTGACTACCCTGTTAGCCTGAATTTGGGCATTCCCAGTGGGACTTGGAGTAACTCCAAAGGAGAATCCAAGTCTGTTTTGTTAAAATGGGTCTTTTATGTACAAGGTAGGGGCGTTGTGGGAGCAGCTTGGATGGGGTAATGCGGGGGCAGGGAGGGGAGTGAGAAGGGCTGAGTACATGGCTGTAGCAATAGGTGCCGTGACCTATTGGCTGGGGCAGGTGTGCAGTGTCCCATAGAGCAGGCATCAGGCTTGGAACTCAGGCAGCTTGGGAATGTGGCCACCCAGCGACCTATCATTTCTTAGGTTTTAAGCGTAGTAAAGAAAAATGAGAGGAAGGGGTGAGGTATGGCTGTGAGCCCTCACTGAGTTGCTTCAAGCTCAGTAGGAGGTGAAGTCGTTGCATTTGTAGGGGGGTTAGTAAAACTGCATTGGTCACTTGAGAAGTGAACTGGGACATCTGTGTGTGGGCAAAGCTACACCGGGACTGCAGGAACAAAAGGGCAAATGTGATTAGGAATGAAGGAGACAAACTGTACAAGAGAAATTGCGCTCTTTAAAATTTTGTTCTTCTGCCAGGGATTATAGCTCGGTGGCACAAACGCCTGTCTGGCAAGAGCAAGGTCCTGAGTTCAATTCCTGTACCAAAAAAGAAAAAGACCATATCAACAAATTAAAGGACAAAATCAACATTAAAGAAATATTGTTCTTTTGAAACCACCTAGCTCTGTAACTGCTTCGTGGCTTTATAATCACTTCCCTAACCCCTGTAACCACAGGAGCGTAACCGAACATGTGGGATGCCTGATTGTACCATCGTATCATCCTCCTGAACGGATGGATGATCATCAGTCTACCCTTGTACCCAGTGATCTCACCCTGCTAGCTAATCAGAAGAATTACCAGGCTGTTCCGTCTCACCTTTGTACCTCCTTCCTGTGTACCGTACAAAAGCCCTAGACCACCAGAGATCGGGGCCTAGTATTCTGGGAGTGACCCTGATTGATCAGACTTATTTATGATATAAACAAGTCTGGGTGACAGATCCTGGGTGTCATTTTGGTGTTTCTGATTGCCACCTGTTGGAGCAGGGTCAAAATAGCGGGCCCACAGAGAGACATGAGGCAGGAGCTCCAGGAAGCAGTCAGCTAGCCTGAGAGGCTCTGGATTAGGTCTGACCCTGCAGGGTGGTAACTTGATCACATAGCCTTTTGATGCTATCTCTTCCCCTTGCTGGGGAAGAAACGGCAGGTTTCCTGCAGGTTTCCTGGAGAAAGGCACAGAGCCCACCTTTCCTGTAGAGATCAAGCTCTACCCTCAGTGGTTTGGGAGCACAACAGCAGTCAGTGAGTCAGTTTGTACTTGCAGGTCAGCAAGTGTGTGTAAACTCTCAGGTGCCTGCTTTGGGAGGGTGAAGAACTGGTGAGCAGAAGCTCCCAGCCAGGCTGCAAAGGTGCTCACCACTGTGGCAACGTCAAGACCTGCCAGCAGGGAGATGAGCTACAGTGCTCATTTGGGAGAAACTGGAGTTTGAATGGGGTTGGGGCTGGGGCCCTTGTCGGTGGAATAAAGGATGGAGTAAGCCAAGGTACGTGTTCCATCCAGTTGATGGTTAGCAACTATAGGTGTCATTTCCACGCAAGAAGAAAACTCCCTGTGTATAGTCTAGGCACCTGGGCAGATGATAGGAGACTGTGTTTTAGTTGGGTGCTGCTGGACAGGGGTGACAACAGCCAGCTGAGTAGAGTTGGTGTATGGAGGTAGAGGCTAATAAATGTCCAGCCCCAAGGGCCAAGGGTGAGGTTTGTATTTGAGTTGATTGTGCTTCCATCAGGAACTGATGGGTCACAGCAGTCAGGGAGACCCGGGGGGAGGATGGGAGACTTAGCTTCCAGCACAGGAGTGGGTTGGATGGGTCTGGCCGAATGTGAAGAAGTGAATCACTTATCAGGGGCCTTTGGCCAGGCAGGAGGAGGAGACTGGTATGGTGCAGGTGGTCTACCTATCAGTCATGGAACTGAGACCCTTCTCAGTGGGAACCCATGGATGGGGGCCCTCTATAGTGTTGATGTCTGGGGGCAGGGAGTTCTAGGGTTATGTTGCACTTCTTCTGGGGGAGGTTCCCAAGGGGAGACCTCTGGGAAAAGACCTTCCAATGCAGGTGGGGGCCCAAAGGGTGGTGGTTGTTAAGGATCCAAGTTTCCTGATGAAAGGGGTAGAGTATGAGGGGCCAGATACTCCTCATCTCATATGGAAAGGTGACTGTCTGTGTCTGCCACTCCCCAGAATCTGAGAGTTCAGTATGTAGGATCTTGAGAAAGCCTGGGGTGTTAGCCCATGTGAGAAGGGGTGCTGAGTGGCAACGTCCACAGGTGTCTAAGGGAGTACATACCCCGCAGGGTTATGTATTGTAGGTTTGATATGAGATCTCTCGGTGGCTATGACAAGCGAGGACAAGGACTGGGAAATTAGTCCCACAGCAGTGAGAGACCAAGAGAGGAGTAAGAGGTATGTGCTGTGTAGGGACATATTAGGGAGAGCAGGAAGTAGAGACAGAATGTGAAGTAGGAGATCTGGGTTGGGGGGACGTGTAGAATGTGGCCTGAAGGCCTGAATTTGGGAACTGAAGGTGTCATTAAATTTGTAGTGAAGTCAGAGAGCCCAGCAGAGAGGAGCCACAGCAAGGAAAGGAGCGACAGGAACGTGATGATGACAGTCGGGCCGAGGAGGAGGAGGAAGAGGACTTCAGGGAGTGAGCTACAGGGAGTCCACGCCAGTGTGCTCCGGAGCCTTGCTGAGCTTGTTTCTGGGGGTCCCAGGGAGGCGTGACCTGGAAGAGGATCGGTACTCAGTTTTTGGATTAAGGTAATTTATGTGGACCCAGGATGGGCGATCTGCTGGTTTGAGAGGCTGTGGGAGTGCTGAGGAAGACCCCGTGTGTGTGGCCCTGTCCAAGTTGGCTAGAGGTGAGTTTGTAGAGGGCCAGAAGACTTGCTGCCTAAGGGCAAAGGGGAGGAGAGCGGTGAGTGACAGTGCTCGGAGGGCATCTGTGGGGGCTTTCGGGAGAGCTCTGACTGCTGCTGGGGCTTAGGGTAGTCTCTCGGGTGGCTAGGAGGGCCAGGCCCGGGAGGAGGAGATGGCCATAGGTCACCTCAAACGGACCTAGGTGTTAGGTTGTTTGGGAAGTGCTTGTATAGGGAGGAGGAAGGCTGGGGTAGTGAGACCGGGACCTGTGGTAGTAAGTTGGGCTGTTTTGTCAGCTAGGTTGTTTGGGGCTATAAGGCTTGATGGGATAGGCAGTGGAGGACAGCCACCTTTAGTGGCCGGATGGCTGTCTCCGTGAGAACTTTTGTGTGGTTTCTGTTGGCCGTGGGGGACTTTTGTGTAGAGAGAGCCAGGAGAGAGTCAGGATAAGTGTGTGCATTAGGGCTGTGAGTCTTGTGGAGAAGTCTCTCGATTTCCATACTAAGGGGTTTGAAGGGGCTTTTATGTTGGAGCCAGCCACTGGCTGCCGTGGGGTGGGATTTTGACATAGGCCGGGAAGGTGGTTGAGATCGTGGTGATGAGGGTTTTGCTTTGTTTCGTTTTGTTGAGACAGTCTTACTGTGTAGCTTGAACTCACTATGTAGCTTAGGCTGGCCCTGAACTCATGGCACTCCTCCTTCCTTCGTCTCCTGAGTGCAGGGAGTACATGGCGCACCACCACACATTGGGCTTGGTGGAGGATTTGAAGGCAGTGTGGACCTCCGGAGCCAGGGAGGTCATGAGGGTATGGGTTTTGGGGAGACATTGTGAAGAGGTCTGGCCAAAGCTGAGAACTCAGAACCATTGCATTACCTTCAGAACAACTGCACAAGTGCACATCACAGAAGGTGAGGAAATCCTGGTGTTCTAACACTGACAAGTGGAGAGGGAGCTAGACTTTCACTAACCTCTTACTGTATACCTTCAACATGAACTCACTGAATCCTCCCACCAGCCTTGAGCATGGGCCTTTTACAGATGAGTTGGGTTGGGAGGGAAAAATGATTTTCCAGGATAACTCAGGAGCAGGTAGAGATTGGAGGTCTGTGCTCTGACTCCCGAGGATCCACAGGGCCCCTCTCATGCCATCTAAAGGTGACAGATGTGTGTTGGCTGGGCCATGCCCTTCTTGTAACCCTTCTTCAACTTCTGGGGCACTTGTGTGGACAGATGATTGGCCCAAATTATGATGGAGTCACGAGGGATCCTGAAGCCCAGAGACACAGGTGTGGGTGGGACCTGGCTAGCCAGAAGTTCGGTACTTCATGGTGGGAAGATGCCCTGGCTCACATTAAGTTCCCTGATGGCCTGCGGCTTCTGGTATTCATCTCTGTCCTTGGCAGGTCTTCTGTGATGGTTGAGCTTATTTCTAACTGGAGAATCAGTGCGCCATATGCAAGGGAAGAGGATTGTTGGAGGCCCCAAGTGGTACCTTCTGGACCACCTGGGGAGCCTTTGGTGACAGTGGCAGCAGGCACTAAAAGGCACATTGCCGCCTTCTGATGATAGGGCTTTGGACGACCACAAAGACAACATTCTCAACTGATCCCCCGAAATCCCCCCCCCCCCACTTTGGAGAGTCTGAGCCTCAGTTCTCCTAAATAAACCCTCTTCAGCTCTGAAGAAAATTCTCCTTTCTTGATGGGCTGAGCCCAAGATGGCTTGCTTTCTTCTTTACATTCTTTCTTATTAAAGTTTTTCTAGAAACATGCAGTTCATGGTGGATCCATTGGTTTCTCCACATCTTGAAAATAACCGGGAGTGGACGTCCTTAGCAGCAGATTGGTTTGTGTCTGAGTGTCTGCTGGGAGCTCATGCTACAGTGTCTGTGATCAGCACACCTGTGTGGGGTGACAGACGTGGCTGACTTCGACATGGCAGTGACCAGTGACACATCCTAGACAAGCTGCTGTCCAGGCAAGTTGGGGGAACTGTGTCTTTGATTTTGAAGAAAGACGTTTGATTGAGGGACTCAGCTGTCCCAGCCAAACACAGATGTGAAACCTCTGAGAAACATCACATGATGGGGGCAGGTGGTGGTCAAAAGGTGAGTGGGATAATTCTTTTGCTCAAATGTCCTGATCGTGAGTGGATTCCTTTGTACATTCTTCACTCTGTTTAGCAAAACTCCTGAGTAAAACAAGAATTCCTGGGAAATATTCCTGCCGCTTGTGCCATGGAGTCAAATGCTTATGAAAATGTATCTTTTATTAATTCTGTGTGCTCTTTAAAATTCCACTTTAAAGAAAGTGAGTGGAAGTGTGAAGAGTGCTGGTGCCCCTGCTGCTGTGGGAGCTGGGAGGCCGACTTTGCACAGACTACCTCAGCCCCAGTGGAGGTGCTGAGAGGCTGCCGGGCCGCTCCGTGTGAGCCATGGGCGCGAGTCCCTCGGTGGCTATTTCTTCCTCTAATGTCAGCCAGTTTTTCCTTCCTCTCAGAAGTCATTAGATTCTTAGGAGTTGTCAGCAAAGCAAATATACCAAACATGCTGAAAAGTTTTGTATGACAATATCACCCTGAAGAGAGGACATGTAAACCAGGCAAGTGATTTCAGAGAAGAAAATGGGTCCAGGTCACTAAAAAGCATAATTTGGCTTTTAGAGACCTGAGCATCTTCTTTGGTCATTCAGATCTCTCCATTGGGCTTCCAAGTGCTGAATTCTGCACATTTACACTTGTTACAAAAGTGAAAAGATGGGAAATGGTCCTGTATCCTTTGAGGGCTACTAACGGGAAAGACAGGGGCCACAAAGAATGAATACACCGAGACCTCATTAATTACGTTCACACAGGATGATAAGGGCAGGGCCACGGGTGGTAAACAGGTGAGGAGCGTTGCTGGGGACCTGACAGTCATGTTGGCACATAAGATCTGGGCAAAAGATCTGGTCAAGGAGCTGACAGGGACAGGTGTGGCTTGAGGGCAGAGGCCAGGCAGCCACCTGGAGAGATGAACAGGACATTAGGTGCCGACCTACCGGGCGTGCAACCTGTCATCAGAAGGACTGCCAGGCTCGCTTGTTAAGAAACAAAATTTCAAGACAGAGGGAGCTGAGATGGTTCCAGGCAGCACAGAGATGTCGTTCCGTTGTCTCTTGGTCATGCAAGCTGAACTTGGGACAGGCCATGGTTCTTCAGTAACCACACCCCCTTGCTTTCCATCTTCCCCCATGCCAGCAGCTCACACACTGGCTTCTCATCGCATTCTAATCCTCGTGGGGACCCTATTCAAGCAGCCCGGATTGTACGGCTCTACCGTTTCCTCATCTTTAGGGTCACAGTTTCCTGAACAATGAGGGAGATGTCCTTCAGGAGAAATCTCTTGCCTTTGCTTTCAGGGCATTTTCTATGGGGCTCCAGGTACCATTTCACCAGACCTGGGCAATCAAAGAGCTTTTTCAAAATTTTCACATTTTTCTAACAGCTGCACAAAATAATCAGTAATTCCACTAATGCCATTCTGTAGACCCTTTTTTGGGCTATGTTATGGACTCATTTTTGTTTGCTTTTTGTAAGGAGAAAGACCCCAATGCTTTGCTTCATGGCTTACTAAAGTAATCATTTTCTTTACAAGCCTGATGTATATCAACCTCCCTTGCCCTATGGAGGCCATGTTTTTGTACATTTTGACACCATGGATGAAATTGTTCAATAGAATTGTTCAGCATTATTTGGTCAGTTGTTCAGAAAAGAATACATCAGGTTTGAAAGAAGCAGGTTTCAGAGAAATACTGCATTGTGCCATTGACTGCGCATGAATTACAACCTGCAAGCGAAGGCTCTTAAAAAATTACAGGTTTTTAAAATAAAATAGAGAAAACTTTAGCAGGAGGTAGATGACAGAGTAAGAAGACAGAACCCTTGCAAGCCTTTCCCTCTCTCTCACCGCATCTGAGTTCTGAGGTAGGCGAGGGTACCTTCTCCATGTCCAGTGGGGAAGTGTCCGGGAGGTTGAACGTAGCTTACCTACAGGACACACCCCTAACAGCTTGGAAAACAGCTCAGAATGGGAAGACAATTCCATCCTCCACACAGTGCAAAGAAACCCAAAAAAGACCTGGGGCCACTCGCCATGACCTTGTACGGAGTACATCTTGCTGTGATAGCATTTTGCGGGGAGGTTGGTTTAGAGGAGATCATGAGGGTTGTGGTCCTCAGCAGGAGATTAGCACCCTATAAGAAGAGGAAAGGAGACCAGAACTCCCTCTCTGTCTGTCTCTGTCTCTGTCTCTGTCTGTCTGTCTCTGTCCCCGTCTCCATCCCTGTCCCTGTCCCAGTCCCCATCTCCCCCTCCCCCCCTCCCCTCCCGTGGGCAGACTCAACAAGGAGAACCCAGCTGGAAGCCAAGAGGCGGGCACTCCCCAGACTTTCCCATGATGACACTCTAATCTCGGAAGTCAGCCTCGTAACTGCAAAGTGATGGTGTTTTGTTACAGCAGTCTGAGCCGACTTGAGACAGTCCTTCTGCCTCTCATTTCTGAATCCATCCATTCAGAGACCCGGGGCTGAACACTGGAGTCTCTCTCTGGGCCACTCCTCCTCAGTCAGTTTGACTGGCGCTGTCATGTTGCACTAGTGGGCAGCAGGGACAAGCGTGTCAGCCCCCAGACTCCTCCGCCCCAAAGCCTTGGGAAGGACTGTGGGCCCCTGTGTCCTCAGCCAAAGTCCCAACCACGTGTGTGCTCTGTGAGGCCACACAGAGCTGTCCTGTGGCCTCTGCCCTCATCCCTATGCTTTCTCTCTGCACATGGTGCCGTCTCTGAGACCCATCAGGCCCTTCGTTTGCTCCGAGCAGCTCTCCCTGGCGTCCCTGTGTAGACTCTCCATCCTCTTGCTCTGTTAAAGAAGAAACAGATCTGACATTATTTTTCTTTTCTATTACAACTGGGGAAAAGAGACTTCAGTATAGAACTGGGCTGTTTCTATACAGCATGGACCTGAGGGGCTTAGTGCCCAGGACAGGGGAGGAACAGCTGGTGGGAAGGTCCCAGGGGAACAGGAGTTAGTGAAGGGCTCCTGCTGAAGGAAGGTTGTGGAGACTGGATGTGAAAGGGTTTGATGAGATAGCAAGGGAGGAGGTGGATCCTGGCTCAACCAACGGAGCAGGATTCTTCCCAAACTTGGCCACGCAGAGACAGAGACGAAAGTCCAGGTTTGAGATCGGATGCGTAGAGGACTCAGAGAGGCCTGAGTCCTTGCTGGTACCCCTTGCCAAGTGCCACTATGGTCATCACTGTGCCAGTCACGAGAGCCAGGAGCCTCTGGCAGACTTGTCGCCTTTATGACCGAAGCCCTGGCCCCTGGGTCCCACTGCCAAGGAGGCAGGAAGGGAGGCTTTCTGGCATGAGACGCAGTGGGGCTGAGGGCCAGACACCACATCACTGACAGCGGTGGTCACACTGACACCTTCTAGTGGGATGTCCTGCCCTCGCTGGCCACCTTCCCAAGGTGGGCACAGGGTGCCCTGTGGCAGCATTAGAGGGACAGTGTCCTTACCACTTCTGGCTGCCTGGAAGGAGCAGGATAGAGGAGGCTTTTGCCACAGATGCTGAGGAGCTGCCACAAGGTCCCAGGGTTGGCAGAGGAAGAAACTGCCTCCCTGGGTGGGGCATTTGACATTCCTTTCTCACCAAGGTGGCCAAGTTGCCTCTGTGCAGATGCCAGCGCCTGGTTGGCAGGGACCACAGTGTCTCCGCGGAGCCCAGGACACCTCTGTTGCCCTGAGCTGCTGCAGAACACAGACACATGGGGAGGTATGGGGCGCGAGGTCAAAGCAGAGGTGGTGGCTGATTTTGCTAAGCAGAAAATATCTCAAAAATCTTTAGCCGCTCTTACTATTTTTTTGAAACTAAGAAATATTTGTGTTTATTTTACACTTACGTCTTTCCCACTTCACTCTGCCTCAGCCCTGACTCCCAGCCCTGTACTTGGGATCGGCCAAAGCAGAAAGTTAGATAAAAACAAAACCCCTAGAGTGACTGGAGCTGGGGTGGTCTCGCGTACCCACAGTGACTGTCTTGGTGGGTGCTGCCATCTGTTCTAAAGTGTGACGGTCACTCAGAGAATGCTAATATGTCCAGCCTGCTCACACTGGCTGTAGAGGACCCCGAGCGCCCATCTGACTCCTTGGGTGGGAAAAAGGTGACATCCTTATTTTCACAAGCACCTAACTGGCTCTGCGTGTCCTTTCCCTGTGAATACGGGCACTGTTGCTGCCCTAGCAAAGTACCCCATGCTGAGCAGCTAAAACCACAGGAATGCCTTGTGGGACAGCTCTGGAGACCACGAGACCAAGGTCAGGTGTGGGCAGGGGGCGTATTTCTGAGTCTGGGAGGGACAGTGTGGTTCCAGCCCCTCCCTGCCTCCTTGTGTCTGCGGGCAGCCATCGTGTCCCCTGGCTTGCAGACATGTGGCCCCGTCTCTGCCTCCATCTCCCGAGTGCTCTGGCTGTGGGAAAGACTGTCCCATTTGCCTTGTCATGAGGCCCCAGTTGTACTGGGTGAGGGGCTGTCCTAGTGGCTTTGCTGTAACTTGGTAAAGACCCCTTCCCCAGTAAGACACATTCTGGGTATTGGAGGTTAGACTGGCGCATATGGCTCTGTGGGTGGTGAGGTGTTACAGTTCACAAGGCACTGGTCAAAAGCAATGGAGGCTGTGACTCTGTCACTGAAAGTAAAGACCTGCATCCACACGTCACGTTATGGTAGCTGTCGGATATCCCTGAATGTGGGTGGAGTTCTGGCTGCTTTGAAATTAAGGCTGTCTCTGTTAAACCTGGAGCTGGAAATCATTATTACACACAGTGATGGAGATGTGCACATATTATTCTGGTGCACTTTTGAAAATATTTTGTTCAATATGTTTCAATAATTGATTTCCACTGGAGATATAGCTCAGAGGCAAAGTGCCTGCCTGGCAAGCACAACGTCCTGAGTTCTATTTCCAGTACCAAAAAAAATTGATTTCCTTTGTGATCCCATGTTTTGCTCTATGCAGGTAAAAACATGATTTAGAGAAGGAGTTCAAAGGTTTCACCTGTCTGTATTAAAAGGTCCTATGAGCCAGGTGTGGTGGTGTACATGTGTAATCTCAGCACTCTGGGAGGCTGAGGCAGGAGGATTGCAAGTTTTCGCCTACCCTGGGCAACTTAGTGACTTAATGAAACCTTGTTTGAAAACAAAAAAAAACTTTTAAAAGGCTGGACATGTAGCTCAGGGTTCAGCTACCAGTACTGAAAAGAAAAAACCCATAATTTGATGATGATTGTAGGGGGCTTGAGGTCCCTTAACTGGCTTTGGGAAGAACTTCCATCCTCCAACAAGCTGTGGGAGACCCCGTGAAGAGGAAATCAATGTCCCCCACACAGCGCTTTCACTTCCAGCATCCATGGGCTCTCAGGTGACACTGGGGACATGAGCTGCCAGCAGGGGTAGGGCTCCCAGGGAGACGTCTTCCAGTCACCCATGGAGGAGGGCACAGGTGTGGTGAGTTCAGGCTGGCGTGGAGCCCGGCTGTGGGCAAGGCCTTCTAATTCCAAACTCCTCCTCCTCGCCGTCCTGCCAGGGCATTTGAGGTTAATGTGCGAGGGGACTGTTCATGATGCCCGCTTGAAGCCTATTTAGGATGGGAATTGGAGTCAGTTTGATAAATTGTTGACTGATCTGATGATTGATGAAAAATTGTTTAAGACTCACCGTGCAGAGTGCACAGGTCAAGGATCCTGCCTTCCATTTCGGGACAGCTGACGTCTCAGAGCAGCCCTCAGTGGGCAGGACGAGCACAGCCCAGGCTTTGGTTCCTGGAGCCCATCGCCTGACACACTGGTCCGTGAGATGCATTGTGAACAAAGCAGATTTGTGGCTAAAGAAATGTGTGCAATTCTTTAAAAGATATCAACTTTTTAGAGTTCATTTTTAATTAAAATGAGTGAAAAAATACATATATATATATATATATATATATCAAAGCACATATAGCTCAGTGAATTTTTTGCATGTGTGTACATATTTGTATCCACCCCTGAGACCAAGGAATGTATGCAGCTGTCCCGAAGGGTCCCAGTGCCCTTCTGAGTAAAACTCCCCTGCCGAGGTAACCTCTGCTCTGACTTCCTTCAGCAACATAAGTGTTGCCTGATTCTAACTTCGTAGAAATGGCGCCATGAGTGTGTTTCCTTCCTGTCCTGGGCTTCTTATGCTGCACCAGGTCTGTCAGATGGATACATAGTGTATCAACTCTTCATCTTCTTTATGGCTATGTAGCATTTCATTCATTCATCCTGCTGTTGATGGAAAGTTTCCTTCTATCATCCTTCTTCCTTTTTTCCCCATTCCTTTTGCTCCCTTTCCCCTCCCTTCGCCCTCCCCTCACCTCTTGCTCAACTTTTCTGTACTGGAGATTGACATCAGGGCCTTTGCACTAAGCTACATCTCCAGCTCAACTTAGGATCCTCACACCTTAGTTTCCCAAGAGTGCTGGAATTATAGGTGTGCACCACCATGCCTGGCTGGAAGTTTGTTGGCAACAGTCATGATGTTTATCAATTTGTTGCCTCTCAGCTCCAAAATCACTCTTTTGGACAACTCTAAGAAAATGGATCTGAGCCCTTTCCATATGTTTCTTCCACAATTCAGCCCTGAAGCTCATCAGCAGAGGGTGCTGAAGAAACCTGCAGTGGGGAAGGTGTTCTTTGTGTCAGAGTCCTGGCCTGGCAGGCTCCCACAGCGGGGGCAGCAGCAACAGAAAGCAGCGTGCCCGGAGACACACCCCAGGGGCTCTGTAACAGAGCGTCCCTGCACAACAACTCACAAACAGCTTTCCTGGCTCCGTGGAGGGCAGGCACATGGCTGCAAGTGCCACAGGGTGGATTTCAGTGTACCCTGCTATGTAGGGCCCCAGGCGCTTCTCCTTCCAGGGAGGTCTAGATCTCAGCCTGGGCCCGGGGACTTTTAACTTTGCTTCATCTTGTTTCCCATAGATCTACCTTTCCTTCTTAATCTTAGTATCTTCTTACTCAAAGCCTTTATTATAGCAAATGACCTCTTTACTGTAGCAGACGGCTCAGCATTTAACATTCCCTTATCAAAGGTCTACATGGTTTCTCTCTCCAGTTTAGACTCAGCCTGAGAGCACCACTTTCTGCAGGCATGAGCCACGCCACAGGGAATGTGCCTGCCTGGGCACTGCATAGGTGTGGTTGGCTGGGTCAGCACCTACATCCAGCTGAGGCTGAGGTGGGTCCTGCCAAAGTAGACTCCGCTTTCCTGAGTGCCTGTCCCACCTTACACACCTGCCAGCCAGGTGGGGCAGCCCTTGGTGTGGCTACTGTTTTATTCTAGTCACATGCGTGTGGCAGTGTTCTTTTATTGCATTTCCCTAATGACTAACACTGCTGACCTTTCTTAGGTGCGGGGCCTTATGCGGTTCTTTATGGCAGCAGCGGCATCTAACTCAGGACCTGTGTGCTAGTGATCCTCTACCGCTGATTGCTCCCCCGGCTAGGGTTTAGCTTTATGGATAGCTCTTTTTGGTTTAGCTTTATGGATACCTCCAATATCTATTGGAATTCGTTTTTAAAGCTGTGGTGGCCTTGACCCTTTCCTTAATGATGGGTGGACATTCTCAGCATCTGGATAGAGCGGACCTTTGTCAGATGCATGTACAGCACACACATCCCAGTCTGTGACTTGCCTCCGAACTATACTGATGGTAGCTTCTAAAGTCCTGGTTCTCAGTCATTTCATTTATGGGTGTGTGTGTGTGTGTGTATGTGTGTGTACGTGTAAAAGTAATACTGCACTGCAAGACCAGAGAGCTCTTCCTCCAGAAGTTTTATTGCCCTGTCTTTCCCCTAGATAGCCTTTCCCTGCCCAGGTGTGTCTAGCTTTATTTGTTCCACTTTAATAGGAAATACGTCAGCACCCACCTCATGCACAGCCTTCGGGGTTTTGAAAGGCATAAAGCATTCCCCTCGCCCTGCAGGCACTTTCAGCAGAAGGGGCACAGTGACCCTGGCAGGTGCTGACACATGAAGAGGAGTCTGTGGCAGCCAAGAGCGGGGGCAGGAGGGTCGCCCTGTCTGTAATCATGTGTGATCCATCTACTGCGTCAGCACATACAGCTTAATACTGCAGTTCCACAGCTCCAGGTCGATCCGCACTACAAGTCCCACGGCAGAGCCTGGGACACTCAGCCTGCTGGAGCAGCCGCGGTGGTTTCTCACTGCCTGATCCAGGTGTGCTAGGAAGGGCTTCCTGCAGCAGAGCTCCGGGGTGACACTGTCTTTGGTACAGTGGAACCGTTTTGTGCTAAGGGTTCCTGTCTCCCACAGACACGGCCTTCCAGACTCTGTGCTCGGGTGCTGAGTGCCTGGCCAAATCCACCTGTGTGCAAGGTGAGGTCCCTGGTCCTTTGGATGAGAACACAGACTCAGTCAAAGGCACAAATGCTCCACAAGTGGGGATTTCAGTCACATTTTAGAGGTTGTTTCATGGGACATTAAGCAGGAAAAATGTCCCGCTTGCCCAAGGAAACCACCTGTTGGGGTGTGGTGCCAGCCGCTCGCCCGAAGTGTGATTTGGTGTCTGTGTAGGAGCCACTGTGGTGAGTGGGGACAGCATCCATCCCTGGGTATTTATTTTTACTGTTACTGCTTGTGAATGAATCAGCTTATCTTTATGATGTCTGTTTGCAGTACCTTGTAATCCCACTCACTCTGAGGAATTGGCAGGTACATGCCACACCTTGGTGAGCCTCCCCCCTGTCTCCTCCCGTCTCGCCTTCGTTTTGCTCTTTAATTATTTATATTTGGGTCTCTCATAGAAGAGGAACTGTGTGATATTTGACCTTTTGTGTCTGATTTATTCACGCACCATCATAATCTTAAGACCCATTTTCCTACAGATGCCTCAAGTTGATGCTTCTCTGTGGCTAAGGAATGCTCTGTTGTACACTAAGTGTTCTCTATACCCATTTTCTTTATCCACATTTCCCTTAATCTGCATTTTTAATCCATTCATCTGTTGCTAGATCTGTAGGCTTTAGAAATTCAGCTGTTGTGAGCTGTGCTGCTGCAGACCTGGGTGTACAGAGGTCACTGTCGTGTGTTGTCTTTAACTCTTTTGGGAAGACACCTGGGTGGAGTATAGCTGGGTCAAGTGGAATTTTTATTTTGGGTTTTTTTTTGGAGGAATCTCTATATTGCTTTCCATAAAATTGTTTTTTCCATAAAAAATTGTTTTCCATAAAACACCCCCTAAACAAAAGACCCACTTAGAAAATGTGCAACTGAAGTGAATAGACACTTCTCGAAAAAGAAAAGGACCTGAGAAAGTGCTCAGCGTTCTTAACCATTAGAGAAATGAAAATCAAAACAAAGCTAAGATTCCATCTCATTCCTGTAAGAACAGCTGTAATCAAGGATTCAGAAAACCACACATGCTGGCTGGGTTATGGGGCGAGGCGCCCTTTTGCATTGTTGGTGGGGACATCTCGGGGGACACAAATCTGTGTGAAGGCTGTGGAGAAGGCCCCTGGCAGAAAGTGAAAATTTAAATTTTACTATTAAAGCAGTCTGTCTAAGTAGAGCAAAACTGTCCAAGAAAGGGAGCAAAATGGAGACGTTGCACCTTGTCTTGCAGTCGTGTTTTATGTTTCTCTCTGCAATGTGGTGTGGGGAGAATTCGGTCTCCCCGCTGCCCTGAAAGGACAGCTCCTCGCCTTGTAGGCAAACAGACTGCAAAGAAAGCAAGGAGCAGTGTTCTCAGCCTCCAGGGCCAGGGCAGTGCCTGTGACCTTTTGCTCCTGCAGCGATTCCTCAGAGGCCACAGTGGGCTCCGGCCGGCCGGCCAGGAGCTCCCTGCGTCCCGAGCAGGAAGGAGCGTGGCTGTGTCTGCCGGCAGGATGAGGGCTGGTGAACCGTGAGCTGCTGCCAGAAGCCTGTGTGATGACTGCGCTTTGTTCATGCTGAACATACTTGGCACGAAATTTTGACTTCAGGAAATATTGAAGTGCTCTTGTGCCCAAATGACCCCCCATCATTTCACTCTGTTTCTTTTCCTTCTGGATCCCCTGTCCTCTCTCCCAAGATGATGTTTTCAGTGATGGTGACTGCCGCAGGGATTGGTGGTTTTCTCCCGTGTTGTATTCTTGAGGTATCAGCCACACGCTCTAATTATCAGGATGAGAAGTTGGATTCTTTAAGTGTCTCCTTAGGAGGTCCTGTGCTAACCCATGAAGCCTGAAAGGATTCCCAGATGCTTGTGTATTGCTAGCCTTATGGACAGGTGAATCACGTGGTAGACCCAGTCTGCCTTGCTTGTACCCTTTCACAGATGGAAAAAGTGAACCTGGGCGTGGGACTGAGGGGCTCGCCCAGGGTCACACGGGGAAGCAACACTAGAGACACAGACGACTGGGAGGACCTGGAGGCCAGGGATGAGTGATTTGAACACAGTTCTCTTTCTCTTAGTGATTCCTGAGAGACAGAATCATCATTTTTGATCAACAAATCAAGACCAGAACCCGGTGGTGTGGAATGCTGACGGCTCTTCTACACGGATTTCCTCTTGGTGTCTACTCTGCGGCTGGGCTTACCAACCAGAGCGTACCTAACCCACCCCAAAGTGAGTTGTTTGCTTTCTTAGTGTTCCAACATTGACATGGGTATTTCTGAACTTGCCCCAAATAGCAGAGGTGAGTGGGCGGAAGGTGAAACAAAATAAGTTAAAAGACTAAAATACGAATCATAACCTTTAGTAGGGTGAGATTCCAGGGTAGCTGTGCGAATCAGAAAACTGGATTCCTTCTTTGGGGAGCCCTTGACTACATCAGGGAAGACGGGACATGGAACCCACGTTTGGATTTGGACCACGTGGCTTCTGGTCTTGTTGGCTGCCCGGCTGCACCTTATCCTAGCACCCTCAGAGTGCGGAGCCCAAGGTGCTCCTGAGGGACCTGGTTCCATACACCTACACACAGGAATGTGGGACTCCACAGGGTGAGGGTGGCTGGCCACAGCTGGGAACAGGGCTCAAACCCCAGCCCTCCCTGTCTGACCCAGGAGCCAAGCTGGGGCCAGCTCTCTGTGCAGCCCCAGCGCTGGCATGGCCCTTCCCTCCTGCGAGTAGTAAGTACAGACTTCCTACACGAGGGGCCTGGCCCCGACTCAGCCACATCTACAAACACTCACGCTTTGAAACAGTGACTTTATTTCTTAATTGTATGTGTCATGGGGTATAGTGAGATAATTTGCTACATGCACCCAGTGTGTGACTTATTAACATTTCTATCTCCTTAATCTTACCACTTCTTTGCACTGGGGAGCCTTCGAAGTCCTCTTCTAGCTGTTCATCACATGCAGGCAAATCGCTGTTGACCACGGTCTCCCAGCTCGGCTGTAGAACCGCAGAGCTTATTCCCTTCATGCAGCGTGAACTGGGTACCCGCTGCCGCACAGGCCAGCCCCTCGCTGTCGAGGGCTGATCCTCTGCTGTTGTTCCTTACAGATGGCTGTGCTGAAGACGAAGTTCATATATGCTTGCCTGCTGGGGGCAGGGATGCTCTGTCTGTACTTCAGCATGGATTCTTTTAAAGAAGGGACATTTATTTTTAAGAAAAACTATGGGCAATTCCTTCAGCTCCCAGATATCGACTGCAGTCAAAAGCCCCCCTTCCTCGTTCTGCTGGTGACATCCTCCCCTCAGCAGGTGGCAGCTCGCATGGCCATCCGGGAGACGTGGGGTCGAGAGCAGGAGGTGAGAGGGCAATGGGTAAGAACTTTCTTCCTCCTGGGGACCACGGCCAGCAAGGATGAGATGACGGTGGTGACCCAGGAGAGCCAGGAGCACAGGGACATCATCCAGAAGGACTTCAAGGACGTCTATTTCAATCTGACCCTGAAGACCATGATGGGCATGGAGTGGGTCCACCGCTTTTGTCCTCAGGTGGCCTTTGTGATGAAGACAGACACAGATATGTTTATAAACATCCACTATCTGACCGAACTCCTGTTGAAGAAAAACAGAACGGTGGGGTTTTTCACAGGCTACCTAAAGCTGAAAGAGTTTCCGATCAGGAACAAGTTCAGTAAGTGGTACGTGAGTCAGTCTGAATATCCGTGGAGCAAGTACCCGCCCTTCTGCTCTGGTACTGCCTACGTCTTCTCCAGCGATGTTGCGAGTCGGGTGTACAATGTCTCTGAGAGCATCCCGTTCATCAAACTGGAAGATGTGTTTGTAGGGCTCTGCCTGGCCAAGCTGGGGATCCTGCCGGAGGAGCTCCACTCCCAGAGGACCTTCTTCCCTGAGGGGCTGCGCTTCTCCACCTGTCGCTTTAGGAAGGTGGTGGCCTGCCACTTTGTCAGGCCCCAGGAACTTCTCATCTACTGGCAGGCGCTGGAGGCTTCCAAGGAGGGAGACTGTAAGGGTGTCTGAGTGGGGCCTGCGCACATGGGTCAAACTTCAGGTAACCCACGGGATGGTTTGGGGAAGGTCGGGCTGGTGTTGCTGGGCAGGGAGGGAGCAGGACTCTGAGGGTGCTCCTCTGCACGCCGGACCCAGATGCAGTGAATGGACAAGCTTAGATGCAGCCACCCGTCTCCTACCCGCACCCCAGCACTGATGGCTGTGGAGTGCTGTGCGAGGTGCTGCGTGCTGGACACACCTGTGCATTTGCTCACTTCAGGGCTTGGATCTGTATGAAGCCGTGGATGCTGTCGTTCCCCCTTTCAGATAAGGAAAGAGCAGCCATCAGACCCTCAGGCAGAACTGCAAGCCCAGCGCTCTCAGAAGGTGGCTGGCAGTCCCAAGCTGGGTCCGCTGTCCCCTGGGAGAGGATGGTGGTGACAGACTCCAGAGAAGCTGCACAGCTGCTGCCCCCCACCCTGTCCCTTTTCAGAGTCCCCCGCAGCCCAGGTCCCACCCTGAGTTGTCTTAGTGCCAAGCCTGGGACAAACCACTCCCCACAGGGGGCGATACAGCTGGGAGCTGGGTCAGTGCCGCACACACCCCTGCCCCCGCAGCGTGTCTCAGCAGGCTGCCTGCCTGCAGTTGCTGTTGCTGCCATCGGCTCCAGATGCGCTGGTAACATCACACATCAGGCTTCGAAGCCGCTGCCAAGCATGGCCTTTGACCACACTGCTGACTTCCCTGACGAGCACCTGGTCTCCTCCAGCTGCTGGGACACCTGGTCTGCCCAAAGCCAGTGTCCTTTGTCTTGCATTGATGGGGACTGACAGAAGGCTTTGGGTCCCTGAGCTCAAACTGGGCTGCAGCTGGACACCAGGCTTCCAGGGCTTTTCTGGTTCCCTTGGATCTATGTAGAGCTGCTCTTAGGGGCCTCTTGGGCACAAAGCACCCATGGGCCCAGGGTCAAGGCTGGCTCCCTGTGCCTCTGTCCCAAGCCTGACCCCACTCATGTGCTGAGCTTGTGTGGCCAAGAAACCACCCAGTGCCGTGGTCTGGGGCTCAGCTCCGCATTATCTCTCCTTGGAGGTTTATGTGAGCCTGTTTCCCAAGGCTGTGTGAACATTGGGCAGGTTTGTGCGAGTTCCTGAAGGCTTTCAACCACTATGACAAAAGGGTCTTGCTCTGCACCCTAGGAATGATCCAGTTGGAAGCAGCTGCTGCCCTCCTCTGTCACTAAGCTGAAGGGCTTTCTACATGCTGCCTCTGCAGGGGAGGCTGCCGCCAACACCCCTGGTATTGGGAGGAGGAAACTGAGGCAGAGGGAAAGGTGGAACAACTCATTTCAAGGTTCTGTAAATGCAAAGTAGAAGTGCCTGTCACAACCTGTCCTGGGCTCCCAATGTCCTAGGCTTGCTCCCAAGCCTGCAGGGCCCGTGACACTGGCTGTTCCAACTGCACTTGTGGGGAATTTTCTCCAGTCCCCAAGCCACGGTGCCCTCCTCAGGCTCTGCAGAGGAGCCCCTGGGGTTGGACTCAATTCCCAGCTCATTTCTCCATCTGATGTCCCCTCGCAGGTCACCTCTCAGCACACAGCAAGCTGCTATTTCCATCTAAAAACACTACCCGCCATCCCACAGTGCCTTCCCCTCCCCCCGGCCCTTTCTCACTCCTTGTGGTGAAGCCTGCCTGCCAGTGGCACCCTGTTCTGAGTCCCACTCAGGGCCCCAGCTCCATCCAGATGGCTCCTGCCTTGCTGCTACCCTGGGCAGTTGCTGGTCTCTTCTCTGCCCTGACCATCTGGGCCTGGTGTCCCTGGGCTCAGCATGGACCCTGTCTGCTCACTCACAGCCCTCAGGGCCTCATCCTGTGCCCTGGATCTCCACGTCCTCTTGTGCTCACAGTGCCCGTTGGTCTCTGGCCAGAATGTCCTCTTGCTATTTGATGTCACCCAATGAGCAAATCTGAGGCTGAACTTTGGCTTAACTCCACCCACCCGCACCTGCAGCTTCCCTGTGGCACGGCATGGCACAGCCCGCCCAGCCTTCCTTGGAGCCAGTGGACGGGCTTCCGGCTCTGCCTTCAGTCCCATGGCCTGCAGTCTCCACAACAGCTGCCCTCGCTCAAGTCCCTGTCACTTCCCCGCAGTTTTCAGCAGCCACCCTGAGCTCCCAGTTCCCTAAGCTCTGTGTCTCAGACAGCCAGCTAACCTCGCCTCCTGGTCCCCCGGGGCACTGGGAGTCACAGTCTGAAGCCAAACTGTGGACCACCTTCCCTGGTACTCGGATTCCCCTGGTCCACAGTCTCAGAAGGTCACCACCATCCATCCGTCCCGTTAGCTCTGCAGGCCAGCACTGTCCTTGTTTCCAGTTTCTGTGGGGTTCACCTCTGTCCAGGCCACCACCTTGGTTCAGCCTGACTCAGCCACCTCCTCCCAAACAGTCCCTTGGCCCCCTCACTCCACCTTCAATCTGTCCTCCATGTTACCTCCAGATAGTTGTTTAAACAGGAAGTCAGATCAGGAAACCAAGAGACCCAGCAGAGTGGCCTGTGCCCAGGCACCCTGTCCCTAGGGCGCTGCTTCTTGGTCTGGGATCACCAAGCACGGAGCCCGCCTACTTGCAGACTGCAGGAGGGTGATCTGTGGCCAAGAGCAGCAGTTTCCAACGTCCTGGCCTATTTAGTAAGCTTTGCTGTGACCTCTGCTAGCAGCGTGACCCTGCCACGCTGTCCATGGGCTGTCTTCCCTGGGATGCCTGACTCCCCCTGGGCACCCTGCACTACTGCAACTATTCAGAGGGCTAGCACAGAGCTGAAATGGGTTTTCAAGCAACATTAATTAATTTTCATGCCAGTTTTTTATTCCCACAAGGGTGGTTATTTTTGTGCAGAAAAATTATGCACGTGTGTACTTTGGTTTTAAAAGTAATGTGTTAAATTTTTTTCTCAGGCTTTAAACTTGAGCTAGCAAAGGAGGTGGAAGGAACCCTAGGTGTGCATTATACACACGTGTGTGCACGCACTCAGCATGTGGCAGCGCATGTGGATTCAGCCTGCTCTGTTCTAGGCACTGCTGGCTCCTCTGGCCATGGAAGGGACCATGCAGAACAATCCTCGCAGGGCCTCTGGGAAAGATCGCTGTGCACCCACGGGGGAAGCCCAGCATAAAGCCCGTCTTTGTTGGTTTCTGATGTTATAACCAAATACAGTAGACTAATTTATAAAGAATGGAGGTTTATTTGGCTCATGGTTCTATGAGCAACCTCAGCCTTTTTAATTTTTAAAAATTTGAGACAGAGTCTTGCTAAGTCCCAAACTCCCAGGCTGGACTCCAACTTCCTGTTCTCCTTCCTCAGCCTCCTGGAGGGTCATGGGCGCATGCCACTCCTGGTTTTCCTTCACCTTCTCATAAAACCACTAGTACCAGTGTGGGACACCCACTTCAAGACCTCATCTAAGCCTAATCACCTCCCCGGGGTCTCACCTCCAGATGCCACCCATGGGGGTGTGACTGGGGAGGTTCAGGGTGGTGTTTGTGAGGTCTCCTTGGTCCTCGCCTTTGCTCAAGTGGTCCCACCCTTACCACAGCATAAGGATGGTCCTGCAGGAACGGTCCACAGCCGTGTCGCCAAATCCAAGCTTCAGGTGGAAGGCTTAGAAACTTGAAATGCGCTTGAATTAAAGCGAATCAAATCCAACATCTATTGAGCCGGTACGTATTTCCCACAAGCAAAAACTGTACCTTACAGTCCTCTCCCTTGTTCAGCTTGGGAACACAGTTTTGAAAGAAAAAAGCCAGGCTGCAATGACTCTCCTGAGCTCCCGTGCTAAAAGCCCACGGCTCTGCCATAGATTAAATTATTCACCAGCCTGATTTAATATGACAGCTGCCATGCATCACATTAAAAATAGATGAGATGAGGTTTACTGTACATGTTCTGTGTCTCCCATCCGGAAGTGCTTTTTATTCCGAATTAATTTCCAGCTCTTGTTACAGCGGCATGGCCTTTTGGTCACTTCCAGGCTGCCATTTCCCAGGGCCTTGTGCCTCTCTCTGGCATCTCTCTGGGGCCTTGCAAGAGAGGGGGGAGCTGTTGTCATCTCCTGCATCCTCACGGGATGCCCCAAAGCAGCTGTCCGTGCACACACGGCCCCTTGCGTCCGAGAGAGTGGCCAGCGGGAGGTGATGCTGAGGTCAGATGTCCGTTCCTGAAGCCTCTTACGATTGATTATTGTTGCTGTTTGCTTTTATTTCTGTTTGGTTCTCTGTGGCTCAAACCTGTCTGTGGCCATCAGGAAAGGGCACCATGCACCGGGTTTGGAATAAACCCTTGACAAGGGTCTGCTGTGGGATACGCTTCTCTGTCCCCTGTGGGGAAGCAGGGAAGGGTTTGTGTCTGTAGCTGCTGAGAATTTAGAGACATGAGTTTTTCTCCATTTTTCTGCTTTTGAAGTTCAGGTCTCATGACGGGGCTCAGCAGTGTCCTCAGGTCAGCCCTGAAGGTGAAGAGTGGAACTCTTTCCTCATGTGGAGCAAAGAGCCATGCTGGGGTGCATAGGAACAAAACACTAGTTTTTCATTCATTTTAAAAGCTGGACACTTGCTGGGCATGGTGACACATGCCTGTAATCCCAGCATTTAGGAGGCTGAGGCAGGAGGATCACTGAGAATTCGAGGCCAGCCTGGGCTACATAGTGAGTTCAAAACCAGCCTGAGCTGCATAGTGAAATTGTCTCTAAAGACAAAAACAGGAAAACCCAGACACTACTTGTCAGACACAATCAACGGCTTTTAAATAAAGTGCAGAAGAACCAGAGGTGTAGCTCAGTGGTAGAATGTTCATCTAGCATGGGTAATGCAAATGTAAAAAGTAAATAAATAGATGAGCAAATTGATTTCATTTCCAAAGGTATTTATTTTTTCAGTACTGGGGCTTGGACCCAGGACATTTGCACTAAGCCACATCCTAACTCTCCCTCCTTTTTTATTTTATTAATTTTGCGGCAGGGTTTTGATGTCACTCTTTTGCCCAGACTGGCCTCTAACTTGCGATCCTCCTACTTCAGGCTCCCAGAGTGCTGGGATTACAAGAGTGCGCCACCAGCCCTGGCTTGTTTCGTGTCTGGTTTTTGCTTTTTGTTGCTGGGCACAGAACCCTGAGCCTCTGTCACAGCCGCACCGGGTCATGCTGTTTGCGCCATTCTCTCTCCCTCCCCCTTCACTGATTTAAGGGTCGGTGCTCATGTGTGTGGAATGTAGGTGCCCAGCGCACAACCGTGGACATAAACACAAGGCCTGCTGGCCCAGAAGTCTGAGCCTTTAGTCCTCAGAGAAGGTGAACCAAGGGAGTAGTGACACATGGTTACATCCTGCTCTGCGACAAAATCAGTGGGGGTGACTTCATTTCCTTGGACAAATAAGACATCATAAAAACCCAACACCCCTGAAATTACTTAGTACTAACAGAACAGACTTGTTGTCAAATTTTGCTTTTCCTAAAAGATAAGAAATGAAAGTGAATTTATATGTCATTGAATGATAATTAAACTGTCATTTCCTTGTATGTTAAGGGGATCTTTCAGGGTCTTATGTATCACATTTGGGAGTGGGCATATATATTTATTTATGATTTGTTAATTACGGTATTTATCTTGAATGAAAACGTTAATATAAAATCATGCCCTTGACTGGGATAGTTTTGAGTTGTAAATAGATATGATAAACTTGTGCCCTTCCCCCTAAATCTGCAATGTGCAGTTGAAACTGATCCATGTTTATTTTCACCTTGATTTTTTTTTCTATATTTATTGTTTTGTTTAAAAAATATTTTTTAAATTGGGCTTTGGTTTTATATGTTTAGAAAACTACTCTGAATACTCTTGATGAGATAATCTTTGTAAACTGTAAGGACTTCTTGTTTCCGGTGGATTTGGAAGTGATGCAATGGTACTTTACAGTTTGGAAGGTCTTTATAGGGCCGGTTTTGGGTGGGGAGGGAGAGCCAAGGTCTCCTGAAGGGAATTTTAAATCAAGGGCATTATGAGACAGGCATCCTTTGGAATTTTGTTCTCTCAGGTGTATTTTTCTATCCTATAAGTTTAAGAGATGAAGGCTTGTGAGTTGATTGGATTGAACCTGTGAAGTCTTGTTGCTAACTCATTGTTAAGGTACAGAAGGGATCCTCAATCTTTCAAAGTATTTCAATGGAAATAAAATGACTGAAGCAGATTATTAATATTACTTTTTGGTTTAAATATGTGTTTGTCACAATTCTTGTGGTATTGTAGACCTGGCAATCTTTGTCTCACCTTCTCTCCATGACAAGGTGGGGACTGTCCCGGCTTCCCTAAGAAGCTGGTCCTGTTTGCCTGCTTCACTCCTCTCCCCTGGTTGTGGACACAGACTGTTCCCACCATCATCTCTTCCCCAATACAGCCCTAGCACTCCCTCCCTTCCAGAACATTCTCTCAGCACATAAAGTGCGCCAACACTCACTCTCCTTATGAGGCCATGTTGGATGAAGGCTCACCCGCAAGATTCACCTTAGTCACTGCCATAAAGGCCCATCTCAAAACACAGTCACATCCCGAGGCACTCGGAGGTTAGTCTTCAGCACAGGAGTTCTGGGGAACACGAGGTCGTCTCCTCTGTGTGGCCTTCCCTGCCTCACCCATTCCTTCACTGCCTCCATGTGCTTTCCGTCCGTCCTTCATTCTCATGTGGCACTGCTTTTCCCCACCCGTCCTCTCTCTGCAGAGACTGTAAGTTCTCTTCATTGTGCCTTTTGTCCTACAGCAGAGCTTCTCAGCAGTGTCCAGGTTTATGATCCCATGGTTTGAAAGAACAGAGCTGGAGAGCACTAGATTTTATGGGCTGGGGGGCAGGGGTGGACCTGGGACTCCACTGGCTGGGAATAAATGGTGGGGTTGCTGGGTGGTGCCATCAGGTGAGGTGGGGAGAAGGAAGAGCAGTAACCTCCAGGGTCTTGGCAGGATGAATGGGAGGGTGGTCTGGGCTCAGGACCAGCACCTTCTGCTGATGTGACATAGGCTGGGGGCTTGAGCTTGAATTCATTTTCTCTTCGTTCTAGCCCAAGGCTACATGGTTGCTTCAAAGTTAAATTGAGACCATCCTTTCTCTCCTTCATGAGGACAGATACGAGGGAAAGGAATTTCATAAACTATATGGGAATACAGCATATCTCACTGAGACCCTGAATTTGGAGGGATTGACATAGGGTGTCTGGGATTTTAATTTTTCTAGCAAAGCCATTAAAAATCTCTTACCATGTTCTCTTACCATTAATCCATCCTGGGCTCTACCTCAATGTGGTAAACTCTGTTCAGATATTATTAGTAAATAAGGATGCAAAGTAGACTCTTGATGTAAATAACAGAATTTGAAAACAGTATGCCTTAGTTGGGGTATTTTTAATGATAAGAGAAAGAAACAACTCCAACTAGCTCTAATCAAAGAGGCATTTTGTTGGTTCACCTAGTTGGCCCCAGGTACCTGGGGACCCCACTCACCAAAGGGAGAGTTTGGCTGTCAGTAGAGGGGACCCTAAGGATGCTCCCCTCTGATTTTGGGTGCAGGTAACTCATTGTTACCAGGAATCCCAGTGACAGAGAACACAGGTGCCTGGCCTACAGAAGAAGAGAACTTTTTTACCAGCTTTTGTGGTTCAGTCCCCAAGAAGCTGTCTGGTCTGCTATACTGCAGGTCCACGTGCCAGGTCAGTGCTATGTCACAGGTCCACATTCAGGTCAGTCAATGCTGCGGAGGAGATGGAGGAGCCATGACTGGCCACATTTGGAGGAGGCCATCCTATAACCCTGTGGCCTTGAGGAGTGACTGGCTGTGAGTGATCCATTCTTAACAGAACCACATGGATTAAAGAAAGAGACACTGCAACCCAAGGAAACAGCGACTACTCGGCCTAAGTAATATGAGCTCACAAGAGATTGTTGGGCAAAACACTGTGAACAGGATCAGTACAGCTGTGGTCATAAGATGGATGTGGCATTTGTGTGTCTTTGAGAGAAGATTCTAGAACATTTTTCTTCAAACCTACTTCTTACACAGTTGTCTAATTTTTCTTTCCATACGTCCACTAGTTCTGATGATCTGAAATAGCTAAAAG
Organism: Dinomys branickii; assembly: GCA_004027595.1. Classification (NCBI taxonomy): domain Eukaryota; kingdom Metazoa; phylum Chordata; class Mammalia; order Rodentia; family Dinomyidae; genus Dinomys; species Dinomys branickii. Next base: position 9,637 of record PVLD010013668.1, on the reverse strand, counting down.
TAACTATTGTGTGTCAGTAATTGATTATGGACATTATTTAATTCCCACGTGAATTTTGGCTAGAATTTCTCTTACTTTATGACAGACATAGTGGCCTGTATTGGATGGTTAAGAAGCCGAAGGAACAGTGAACAGTGACATCAGCACTTGCCTTCACATTGGCTTGATGATTCTCTCCAGTCACACACAACAGCACACGGACAAAGAAGTCATTCAGTTCTTCGGCCCCGTGAAGTAGAGCCATGAGCAACCAACAGAAGGGAGTCATGTAGGGAGAAACCACAAGGACACATGCCCTTGGCTGTCCTCACAGTTCTAGGTTGCTCTATTCTGCGTATTTGGCCTTCATGGCCAGTGTCTATAACCCACAACAAAACATTCTTTTCACCTGGCATCATGGCCAACAGGGACAGTCACTCCCAGTCCTCACTAGCAGATGCTGCTTTCTGTTTTTTCCCGGTCTAAATGCTGCTGTGGTCCTGCAGCCTTTGGGAACGTTGCCCTTGTCTGTATAGATGGAGACTGGAACTCATGGATTAGATTCCGTTCGGTGAGGAGAACCAGCTGCGCCTAAATTAGATCATATTATTAGTGTGTCTAGCAGCAATGCTTTGGGTGATACTTGCTTGTCTCAGGTGAGAAGCCAAGGTCGTCACAGGGAGAGAACTCCTAAAGGAGCAGGTCCAACTTCCCTGTTATTCAAACAGGGAAACTGAGTCGCAGCTCATTTGTCTGCGGGAGATACCAGAAAAAACATGCCACACTAATTTCTCTATATGTTCAACTGTTTTAGATTTTGAGTGCTAAATTAAGTTGTAGTGTGTAAAATCTTATGTTAAAAAACCAACACCTTTCGGTGCCATTTGCTTATTCTGCAGTAAGTAAGGAAAGACCCAAAGCATAAAACTGACCTTCCCAGGTACTTGGAGGCTTAAATATTTTGTCCAAGTCATATAGCTGAAAATTGGCCTTGGAGTTCTAACTGCAAAGTGACCGAATTAATGCCTGGAATTCAAATGAGATGCAAAGCTGTATATGTCTTAAGGGTGGTCTGGTGTAATTACATCCTTATTTTCCAGTAGCATATTGACTGGAAATTGCTAAGTATTCATTCAACACGTTTGTTTAAAGCTTATAGTGTTCCAGAGTTCCTGCCTGTTTTAGTTACTTTCTCATTGCTGGAACAAAATACCCAATACCCACAAGCTAAAGAGGAGAGTTTTATTTTGCTCCACAGTGTGTAGAGGTTTCTGCCCATAGTTGGCTGGCTCCAGGGCAGGGGGCATCGCAGAGGAGAAAGAACTGGGCACAGCAGGCAGAAAGCAGAGAGTCATCAAGGAAGGAGGAGGCTACACCCACTTTGACCCGTCTCTTGTAACCAGGCTTCACCTCCAAACTTCCAGACTCCCAACCTCACACCCAGCTGTAAACCCATCAGTGGACTCATCCAGTGTCACACAACCATGATTCAGTCACCACCCAAAAGCCCCACCTATGAGCACATGAGGCTATTCAGGCAAGCTAAATAAAGCCATGACCCTGGGCTCTTAGAATGTATTTTCTATAAAGAAAAGGGTGGTTACATGAGGCTTTGAGAATGCTGTGGGCTACTGATGCAGAGGAGGTGCCTACCATGTTCTTGAGGTACTGGAAAGGCTTTCCAGAGGAAGTGACATCAAGCTGGAAGCAGGTTCATGTGGGAGGAGTGCAGGGCTTCCTAGGGAGAGCATAGGGCAACGTGGACAGGGCAGAAGCATGGTGGGCTGGGAAAGGAATGCTGGTCAGAACTACAAGGAGTTCAAAAGAGCAGGACTAAGGGATGGGACCTGCTGAGGGCTGAATGTCCATGTCCCCCATTCACAGGCGGAAGCCTAATCTCTCACATAGTCCTCTTTAGAAATGGGGTCCTTTACATGATGATTAAGTCCTGAGGGTCCATCCCCGCACGGATGGGATCAGGGCTTCCACAGGGTGAGACAGGAGCAAGCTGACCTCCTCCGCCTCGTGAGGGCCCAGCATGAAGGCTGAAAAGGTGTTTGGTGAAACTGGGAAGAGCCCCCTCCCCAGGAGCCAACTGGCCAGCACCGTGACCTCCGACTGCTGGGCTTCAGGACTGTGAGAAGAGAGTGCCTGTTTCTTAAACCACCGCCTTGGAGCCAGCTGCCCGTGGACTAAAAACATGAACCAAAATAAACTTGTCCTCCTTCAGGCTGTGCCAGATATTTTGTCCTGGCCGTGAGAAAGTGACCCAGACACACTTATCCTATTGTTCTTGCAGCTGGATGAACCAGTCCTGGAAGTGAAAATGACTGTATCCTCACCTACGTTAACCACCAGATCAGGGACCACGCAACCTCAGGCTCTTCCCCAAAGTCAAAATGACCAGAAAGGGAAACATTTTGAATCCATTCAGCACACTGAGGTAGCCAAAACAGGGAAATTAAAGACCCTCGGGAAAATGGAGCTGCTGCAGGAAGTGGCAAGGGCAATGGGGGAAGTGCTCAAAGTGAGGAGGAGGACTCCGAGGAGAATTCACGGCTACATGTCTTCTGGTGTAACTGTCACACCCAGTGGCAAGGGTGGCTGCAAATCTGCAGGTGGGAAAGGCACCCCAGTGTGAAAGACCTGGTTCCAGGAACTCTGGATGTAACAGCACCACCCCTTGTTCCCAGCAAGTCTGGGTACATCCACACCCCCAGCCTTCAGAGGACCCGGCCACACGTTATCTACCCCCAGGCTCCTCAAGGCAGCGATTCCTCAGACGGATGCCTGGCAACCACCCTCAGTGCTGGGCAACCACCTCCAGTTAGAAACCTTTGCTCTCAGTCAGCTTGCTGTCAGCTCTCGTCAGACTCAGCCTGCCTGCACCAGAGTGAAATAAAAGCCTCACTGCTCACACGAAGCCTGCAAAGGTGGTTTCTCTGCTTTCCCTCTGCCTCCAATACAGTAATTAGGTTTTTGATTGTAAACATTCACCATGTTTGTTGATCACACTTCATAAGACCTCATCAAAACAGTCTTTCCTGTCACAACCACTTAGGTAACTTCTCAGAGGAGTAAAGTTTCCCCAGGGCTTTTCTGAGTCACCCATACTGCTCTGTCTTGGGTGACACAGGCTGTTCCCTGCATCACCACCAAACTCTTCCAGTCTCCTTCCCATCACATGGTTCCAAAGCCTCTTGACATTTTCAGGTATTTGTCCCAGCACCGCTGCACTCCTCTGCTTCCAATGTCTGCCTTTTTGTGCTGCCGTCCTAGAATACCACAGACTGAGTAATCTGTAAAGAACAGACATTTGTCTCCCACGTCCATGATGAAGGTGCTTGTAGGGAACCTCACTTGGTTGTCGTTGTACCCTGGGGAGGAACGGCAGTGGGTGTAAGGAACATAAAACCGGAAACAAGAGCTGAGTCAGGTGGAGTGACCTCTTACCTGAGGGGCAAGAGGACCTCCCATAACAGTAGGGGCATTTATTTATATACTCTTGTAAAGTTAGCATCACCAGAGGCAATGTTGCCTAGCAACTAACTACTGTAATTGTCTAGGTGGGTTTCTTTTCTCAAGATTGAGATAGTTTGACTGTTTGCGGCATTCTGGCCCTGTCCTTCCCTCACACATATGACCAATTTCCAGCTTCAGTGGCTCCCAGCGTCTCTCTCTTCTCTGTTTTGTAAATGGTGGGTCATCAGTTGAAGTTGGACAAGCTGTGCTTGAAGAATATAGTCCAAAATCCGTAACAGTGGTCAGCTATCAGTCTAGCTGGCAATTGTGAGACGGTGTTGGTAACTTGAACCATTTATAGCTAGTCTGTTACTATGGCATTGCTTTTATACATCTTGTGATTACACTTTTCTGCTGGATGTTTAAGACTAAGTTAAAGTGAGACTTGTATAAATAAAAAATCACCTTGGTATCGGAGTCCAGCTCCAACCTTGGGAACAGGGAGAGGGGAGAGGGAATGAACCAAAGAAAGAAGGGGTCGGGAGGACTGGTGAAGGTAACCGGCGGTTTCGTTTATTGAGCAAAGCACTTAAGTGCAGGTTTGTCAGGCAGGCTGCCAGACCCTTGCCCTAGATACAGCTCCAAGGTTCCTGCTTCTGTTACAATGGTTACTGAGGTACATAACGACCCGTTCAGGACCACTGCCTTTACAGATTGCTTTCCCACAAGTCAGCCCATTACTCTTCTTCTTACAAGGAAGTTGTATCCATTGCCATGGGGAGGTCTTGTCCTCACCTGGTCCAGTCCACAACACTTTGGAACCGAGTACAGCACCTCTTAGATCTTCTGTCAGTGTTAGTCATCTGGGTGAGTCACAGCCATTGCTTGGTCAAGTTGCTTTCTGTGACAGCTGAGAGATGTATTTTCTCTCCTCGTGACTCTCCTTAGGCACACTATATATTGTAGGATCACTTTCCTCTGTGGTCCCATAACATCCTTGATCAGAAAATCAGGGACTCAGCCAAGTTGCAGGGTGTCGCAGAGGAGGTTCTCTCATGTCCTGAGTCCTCACTGACCTTGGAGGGCTCAGGCCAAGATACCAGCTGTCCTCGTAGCCCATTTAGCTCTCTAAATCTTTGGTCTCCAAACCTCAGTTGTTAAACATCCAGAAGAGAAGATTAATGACGTTACATTGTAATGGAGGCAGTAAGCTTAATGTTACTCTCTTATCTGAATATCAAACACCTTAGACCATAAAATGGAACCATTATTTTCCAACAACCCTGGATATCCTAATATTTAAATCCTTATTAGACCAGCATACCCCACGTGGCTGTGTTCTGCTACCTTGGCTGCGCGTGGGTGGTGGCCCAAGTGCTGTGGGCCCCCTGTGCCCAGATGCACATGCAGTGGAGTAGCAGGGCTAGTGTGCACCTTCCGAGCCCTGTGCAGACCCCGCGAGGCTCCATGGCCTCCTGTGGCAGCAAGAACTTGCTGAAGAAATTTGCCTCCAAAACCAGGAAGAAGTTTCGGTATGAAGGACCTTCCCTGGGGTCTCACTTGACTTACAAGCCATCCAAGTTGGAATCCCTTCTGAAGAGTACCTCAGAGAAGACCAGGAAGAAAGACCATGTGAGCCCGAGGGCCCTGAATGCCTCCTCTCCAAAGCTGTAACAGATTCGCTGTCCACTCCTGAAGTGAGCCAGGAAGCCTATAACCTATATGGAGCTCTCCAAGGTCTCTTCAGACTTCTCAGCCTGCCACATGTACTGGAAGATAAGTCTCTCTGCTGACCAGAGTAAGCACACAGTGGCCAACCTGCAGAGGAGTGCTGCATACATGAGGCACCTCTTGATGTCCCCGCAGATGCTCAGGAATGTGCCACCAGTAGTGTTTTTTAAGGTAGAAGAAATGCCCTTCTGGCTGAGCTGGATCAGTTGCTGGCAGTAGCTGACTTTGGGCCCACAGATGAAACAGACTACTCGGCACAAGGTCGTTTCCGGAGTCCCGATGCCCTGCCACTACGTGACCCCCAGCATCTGCTGCACACTCTGTTTTGTTGTTGTTGGTACTGGGAATCAAACTCAGGACCTTGCCCTTGCCACGCTTATGCCACTGAGCTACATCGCTAGCCCCAGCACTCTCTTATCTGTGTGGGATCGAGCATGATGCACTCAACAGGCAGATTATGGAGTACAAATGGAAGAAAGAGAAAGGACTCCAGGACATAAGCCTGGTGCCACCTGGGCAGGAGCAAACGGCTAAGCTGCCACAGTGGGAAAACCATCAACAAAAGGTGCAGATATGTTAAAAATGTGGCACTGAGACTATGAAACGGCATTGGCTTGCTCAGCTTCAACTGGGAGTCAGATTATTTCTTCGGTGGGTGTCTTCAAATCATTGAAGGTACCATAGTCACAACCAGTGACAACCAGAAACTACCAGAAACTACCCGTGACAGCCACCACTACCACTGATAACCAGTGACACGTAGCAACTGCCAGTGATAGTAACTACAACAGTGAGGGACAATCAGCAGCTGCCAACAGCCGATAATAAGAAATTGCCAGTAACAACTAGCAGCTGCCAGGGCCAACCAGTAGGCAGGAGCCTCCCCAGCACAGAAGTCTCCCCTCCACCCCCAAACCTTAACCAGGAGACCACTGAAGTGTCTTCTGTGCTGATGGTGACAGAGTGGCGGAATTCACCTACCCAGTACTTGGTGCCCTTAGTCACTTGAGGCCGTGTGTGGAGGGATCCCTTTAGCTCCAGCTCAGTGCTTGTTACTATCAAAGGCTGAGTATGGGCATGCTTTGCATTCTTGTTTAGCTCACTGTAAACAAGCTTTTTTTGTGTAATTAAAAATAATAATAAATGAAGAATCCTTATAGAATGTTAACAAACAGCAGTTACATATTTTTACAGAGAAATTTAGAAATCAAAACCATGCATAACATTGCTACATGACAATCATGATGACATTTTGTAACATACCCAATTTTTCATTTTGACACAACATAACCTTTTTAACCAATCATCTCTATGTAATATACAAGAAGCATTTACCTAATTTGTTGTACTTTAATGGAATGTAAATAACAAGTTTTTGTTAAAGGCAGAGATTTGAAACTGAAAGAAAAGCCTTATCACAATAAACTACCTTTGCTTTATGTTTTGGAAGACCTGTAGATCCAGAATGACACATACACGTAATACACCATGAGATTAACATTAATGAATTACCATACACATGTAAAAACTTGTATTTCTTAATTTAATTTTGTATCAAGAGCCTCTTTTATGAGAAAATCTTATTTTTTTCTGGAAAACTTTATCTTTTGACCAAATGACCAAATGATTAGGGTGTCTCCCAAGAGACTGTGGAGATCAATGGGGCTCCTTGTTAAGGAATAAAGGTTGGCCACTCTTCTATTCATCAGCTGGAGTCCTGCCCAATAATTTCTCTTTACCCTAGGGATTGTTGGTAAATATTTAATTTTGATGAGCTGTGAGAAAGCCAATTCTGCTATCATTTAAACCAGCTGGTAACTCAGGTGAAAGCATGCTTTTAAATCTATAACCCAAATTGTATTATGAACAAATGATAAAAGAAAAATTGCTAAGCTCAAATAAAAAGGGGGACAACTATTCACGGAATGACAGAGGATCAAGTAAACAAGTACACAGAACAAAAGAAAAAACATTTTACAAAATCAGAGTGCACTCAAATATATATTTGACCAAATTGAATTATGATACCCCATTACAATTTTAGAAATTTACAATTTATACAATAGACTAGTCAGATTTGGTTTGTCAATTGACAGAGATCTCTTATCAGAAAAATTTTGGCAGGAACAGAATCTTTTATCTATATTGATTATGCATATTTTGTATTTTATTGTGTCTTAAGAATACTGGTAACTTTAAACTGAATTATCTCTGTGTACTCTATCACCTAGTTAGATGTTAGATTTCCATTTTGTCAGTTTCTTCAATAGGCCCCAACTCAAATCTAACCTCATCCTTATCTGTTGGCTGTAGAGCAGTCTCTGAGGCATCACTGTCACAGCGCTGCACACCAGCTCCCTGAAAGGTAGAAACCAAATTCTTCTCTAGTTCTGAGTTCATGATACAGCTGGATAACATGCTTTAGCAAAACACAAACTTGTTCTAGACCCCAAATTAGCTTTTTTTGCTTCACCTGATTGAAATGTCTTTCCGCTGTTGTTCTTCCATCTTTTGTAAAATGTTTAAAATTTTAATAGTATATGTTGCCAAGTGAAGTGGAAGTAATTCCCCCTTTTGTTTTTTAATTTAGTTTTTTTCTTTTCTTTTTAGAATTTTATTTTAAAGAGAGTAGTAAATGGGAAAAAAGAGTACAATAGCCACATATCAGCATCACAAACATAAACAAACAAAGCAAGAACATTAAAAGTGATACAGGAGTCCAAAATGAAATAATACGAATTAACAGTGGTTGTTATATTACATATTGTTATCTTCAACTACATTGCCCAGATTACCAGATGTAAGAATGGAAGATTGTTCCAACTATTAAAGAGAATAACAAAATAATTATTAGATAAAATGTTAGAGATAATACAGAGTTTCACTAGACAAGATGGTAGGAATTCACCGTGGTAGTTTCATTGCATATTGTTACATTCAAGTCAGTTGCTCATATTGCCAGATACAAGAATGCAAAATTGGTCAGAACATAAAACATTTTAAGCATTAACTGTTCCTTTCAATATATGATCAGACACCAGCTGTACAGTTATCCCAGCTATTGCCTTTCTTTCTTTGTTCTTTTTTCCGTCATCACAGTCATTCCTTCCTTTGAGCAGTTTCTTTCCCCTTTCCCATCATCTATTGTACATTTTGAGTTTTACTTATTCTTTCAGGTTCTTATACCAGGGAGACTATATGATGTTTACACATGTGAGTTTGATTTATTTTACTTATGAGTATGTTCTCTAGTTGCATCCATTTACCTACAAAAGCCTCGAGTTTATCCATTTTTATAGCTGAGTGATACTCCATTGTATAAAAATACAACATCTTTTTTATCCATTCTTCACTGAATGGGCATTTGGGTTTCCAAGATTTAGCTATAACAAATTGTGCTGCTATAACATGGGTGCACATTTATTGCTGTGGCATGATGTTTTTAATTCTTCTGGGAAAATACCCAGAAGAGGAATAGCTGGGTTAAATGGGGCTTCCAATCCTAGTTTTGCGAGGAATCTACAGACTGATTTCCACAGTGGTTTCACCAATCTACACTCCTGCCAGCAGTGGAGTAGGGTTCCTTTCTCCCTACAGCCTCTCCAGCATTTGTTATTGGTTGATTTCTTGATGATAGCCATTTGTTCTGGGGAATCTCAGTGTTGTTTTAATTTGCACTTGTCAAATGACTAATGATGTTGGATATTTTTTCATCTGTTTATTTGCCATTAATATTTCTTCACTTGAGAAGTATGTACTCATCTTTCATGCCAATTTTTGCATTGGGTCTTTGAATTTGGGAGGCCTGATTTTTTTTCAATTCTTTATATGTCCTAGATCGAAGTCCTTTCTCTGAGAGGCAGTTGGCTAAAATTTTTTCCCAATTCATGGGTTTTCTTTTTACTCTATTGTTGGTTTCTTTTGATGTGCGAAAACTTTCCAACAAGATGAGATCCCAGTTGTTGATTCTTTGAAGTATTTCCCATGCAGTGTGGTTTTTCTTCAGGAACTTTCTGCCTGCCCCTATGTCTTCAAGATTTTTATCTAATTTCTCTTCCAAAAAATTTAGTGTTTCTGCTTTAATATTTAGATCTTTGACCCATTTTGACTTTTATTTAGTGCATGGTGAAAGACATGGGTCTACTTTTAGTCTTGGCATGTGGAAAACCAGTTTTTCCAGCACCATTTATTAAAGAGGCTGTCTTTCTTCCAGTGAACATGTATGGTGTCAAACATGTCCCTTTTATCATGTCCTTTATTTATTTATTTTTTAAATTTTATTTTAAAGACAAAAGAATGGAGACATATGAACCAGAAAAGCCATAAACAATACAGAAAATACAAAGTTATACAGAATATAGTAGGGAATTAGAACTGGATGTTGTATTACATAGTTATCTACACATTAGTTAACACAAAAACATTAAAGGAAATACCAAATTATAGATAAGATAGTAGGGAATTT